>JANPWX010000201.1:623014-644282 GCA_024734555.1 Trochalopteron elliotii
GAAAGAAAGAAAGAAAGAAAGAAAGAAAGAAAGAAAGAAAGAAAGAAAGAAAGAAAGAAAGAAAGAAAGAAAGAAAGAAAGAAAGAAAGAAAGAAAGAAAGAAAGAAAGAAAGAAAAAGAAAGAGAAAGATTTCCTGAAGTAGTTATTGTCCAAGATCACAGTGACCAACTCAAAAATCATGGAAGGGCTAGCCTGGATACTGTAGCCTGGCTGAGAAGTTCAGAGCTAATTTAACTCCCTCTCTCACTTGGCAGCTCATTTTAACCTTAGCTGAAATCACCCTCAGGTACACTTTAACTATGTGGTGGCACAGGGACTCCTGCAATGAAAGCAGAGAATTAATAAGGTTTTCCTGGCTGGCTATGAAAAAAAGCATGAATGGACTTCTGTTGGAAAGGGAAAACGGAAAAGGGAAACCTGTCTGAGGAAAACCCAATATATCCAAGAAGCAGAAGATCATGGACAAAACTCCGTCTTGCAGAGTTTTTATAAAACATTGCTACTACCTTATGAAGCAGCCTACCTCTGCTGTGAGCTAGGAATTTAAAAACAACAGACAAACTTGAAGGAAAAAAGCAAAAAGAAGAATTACCATAATAAAATATACTGTATGAAGCTTGAGAAACTGAAGCCTGGCTTAATTGACATAAAGTGTCAATGAAAAATGAATGGGGTTCAATAATGGATCTTTTCACATTTTATTATTTTTGTTCTAGTCATGTAGTTCAGAAACTGGAGGTAGTGAAATAGTTTTTTTAAACTCTCAGTTTCTTTGAAGTTTATGATAAATTGATAGTTCAAAAAGTATATTTCCATCACTGTAACCTACAGAAAGTAGCACAGCTTCATTTGGTTCTAGGAGTTTAATGAGCACAGGAAGAATTTGGATAGCTCCCAGAGTGATGAGGTATGTGTCATGTCTAAGTGAAGTAAATCCTATGACTCTACAAAGGTATTGCAGGAGAATGTGACCAGAAACTCTCTGGCTCAGTAGGAACAGTAATGACAGTCAATGTCAACTACTCAACAATAAAAGTTCTGTTCAAGTTAAGCTCACTTATGCTTTGTGGAAGAATTCAGACTGTGTGCATATTGATTGGATCAAAGAAAATGGGAAAAAGCAGGATTTAACTTCTGAGTTTATGCTTTTAGCTCATTCAAATCAGCCTTGTCTGATCATAATCTGCACAATAAGTTTTCCACTGCTGGAACTTCAAGTTTAAAGGAGTGTAGAAGTGCAGTATGTGGATTGGTGAGGTTTTCAAAAATCCCTACAGCTCCTGAAACTTTAAGTAATGCTAATCTGCAAAAGAACTTGCTAAGTTTTAGTTTCTTAATCTTGTTTTTTGAAGTTAAAATAATGAAATAGCCAAAGAAAGGATAATTTTCTTAAATTTAGAGTTTTTGCCTCTGAAATAGATTTTGGGTTTGCATTGACTATGGGATAGTCTATTTTGTGTCCCCTTTAGAGCTTTTGCACCTTTGGGTGACTGAGACGTGACTGGAGATGCTATATATGCTGTTTTTAACAAGTATTATCAAAAATATTTAGCAGACCTTCTTCTTTTTGGCCAAAATTGTGTCCAGCAAGGTTAGACTCATTGTCTGATAGGAGGGAGACTTTGTAAAAAATAATCAACAGGGACACTTGCCACTGGTTTACTGAGGAGATAAAAAAAGGGGTGGTGTTTGAACTACTAGGCTCTCACCTGTCATGTGTACTGGTTTACCACATGGTAAGATGCAAATCTTGGACACAATTTTGTGAGGGCAGTGCTGCATAGAGGCAGGCACACAATTTCAAATTGACTTTTTGAGACTTTAGAATTACTGTACAGGAGATGGCCTTACTCCACCCTCACTTCATAGATCATTATGCCTTATGTGTGTATATGTAAGTATATAGAAACCCAAACTGTGTTTGAATAAAGTAACATATATTAGAAATCAATGCTAAATCTGCTTAGTGTCAAAATAGCCAGAGTGATACTAAACCATCAGCAATTTTCTATCATTAAACTGATTTAGCACAGTACCAAGGACAGAAACAGCACTAATTGGATAGCAAACACATTTCAATTATCTATGGTGAATGAGCAAGCAGATAACAAGCACTAGGTGTTACCTTCATTTGTAAGTGTTCCTGCTCCACTCCCTGGCCTTTTGACTTTGAATCACTCCTGGCTCCTCAGAAGTTTATCCAAAAGAGGTTTCTGATTACTGTGCAAGGATAAAATACAACAGAAATACACTGATCTGGAATGATTTGTTTGATAAGCCAGATCATCTAC
This sequence comes from Trochalopteron elliotii, assembly GCA_024734555.1. Taxonomy (NCBI): domain Eukaryota; kingdom Metazoa; phylum Chordata; class Aves; order Passeriformes; family Leiothrichidae; genus Trochalopteron; species Trochalopteron elliotii. The sequence goes on from JANPWX010000201.1 coordinate 625,307, forward strand.
CTCTCATAAAACTTTGAGGATTCAGTGATTTTTTCTGAAGTGTAATTTAGCTAATTAGCAAAAGCCAGCCTGGTAATCAATAGAATCACTTGTATTACAGATGGCACTAACAAAACCTGTACTAGTTAATAAAACAAAAGGGTTTGCCTATTCAGCTTTAAAAGGCAGAATGACTGGTAGTTGCCAGCTGCTTTTACTGAAAGTGCTGTATAATTCTTATGAATAAAATAGGACTCAGTTTAGGAGACTCTTGCCAGGTTCAGAAGTGGTGATAGCAGAGAAACAAATTACTTCCACATGTTTTGTGTCTCCAAAGAGAAGGGCATTCTGCAGGCTCACTTTTGCTTTCCTTTCTAACAGCAGCAGAACTCTGTGATTGCCAATGACATGGAGTATTTTCTACGTTTATGTCATGTGTGTTACATCCATTAACTAATCTGAGAAAAGATGCCATGCTACTAATATTAAAAAGGCACCAGCCCTTGGAGCACCAAGAGGAAGAGGAGGATGTTTTCTAATCACAAGTATGGAAAAGTTGCATTGCAGTTTTTATCCTGGTATCAGCCCCTTTGCAGTTCACATTACATGACTGAGTGAAGGATCAGGACTGTTTTCTGCCAGCAGCTCCAAAGCAGTAACAAAACAATCAGTCCAAGAGTGCTGTCCATGGTCCTAAGCCCAGAAAAATCCATGAAAATCCTTGCTCCACCTTTGCCTTGCAGTGGTGACATCTAAACTGCATGCAGCATTCCTCCTGGGTAGCTACCCCGGATTCATCAGGAAATGTCATAAACAGTAGATCATATTTAAATATTTACAAAGTGTGTTAAAGATGAATGACCTCATAAAGTCTGTGCTCATTTTCTGGCTATTTAAAAGGTACCCAGATATGTGAGAAGTCCTGGGGTCTGCAGTGGGCCAGAAGGGTGGTGCTGTATGAGCACACTCACTCACAGGGGCCCTGGGGTAAAATGTGTTGTGTGCTTATTGTCAGAAATCCCACTGGAAAGCAAAAGATTGGCCCTGGTAAATCAAAACTGACATGTTGTAAGACAAGAATTAATTTCTACAGACTGGCATTTTTTGATGGATAGCTGTTTTGTTGTAAACTTTATGTCCAGCTGCACCAGCAATTGTTTAGCCTGTTTGGACGAGGTGCAAGGGCACAAATGCTGAATGGGCACTCGGGGGGAAATACATCAGCCAAGCACATGCCATCCCTGTAGCTCTGTATTGTACAGATGGATCTGACAGCAGCTTTCTGAAAGGAGGCAATCCACGCTGCTGAGATGTTTGGAAATCTGACAGCAACAGCACTTGTAGCTGGATTCTTCAGAATAAAGAAAAAATGAAACTGCACTATTAAGCGGCGGGTCACATTGCAAATCACCATCTTTTTGTCATCTAGTTTGGGTATGATATTTGATAATGGGCCAAGTGACTCATGCCTTACATTTGTTTTCAGAGCAGGTACTGAAATTTGAGTCAGATCATCCCCAGAAGGACTGTCACAAAGAAACTTTTTTCTGAACATTCCACAGGCTCAGCCCAGTCCCAGTGCTTGTGAATCTGTCTCTAAGGATGCAGCCACTGAAGGGAAAATGCAGTGATAAAGGAATTTTTCTGCTAGTTTATTTTACATCCTTGCTTGTGCTGGCCTTTTGAAATACAGTATTATGCCAGAACTTAATTGCAGTGCTGTTAATTGCATGCAGAGCCATAAACACTGAGTTAATATATTGCATATGACTGTGTGTGTGTAAATGTCAGTCATGGATTACTTGGCTATCTTTTTTGACATTAAATTTGTGAATGTTTCTTAGGAAAGAAACCTTCACCAATATGAAATCTTTTGAACCACAGTGAGATTTAAGCCATTCAGGGAGCTGACTGCCCCATCTGCAAACTAATGGCGTGGAAGAATTTAACTTGCCAGTCACTGAAATCTCATCTCTGGGTAAGACTCAAATATATACAACTATCAAAATCATTGAGGAATATTTCTTATGGGTTGGCAGTAATATTTTAAGAATGCTGGCAAAAATAATTTCACAGAAAAGGTGTGCTTAGCTACTTGGCATCATGGCCAGATCTAAATATAACATCTGTAGAAGTTGCTTCTCCTGAAATTTTTACTTCTGTCATTTTGCAACGTGTTAGTGTCACTCAGTGATCAGTGCTCATCTGATCATCACATTTTCAGATGTAATCACAGTGTTGTGCATCTCACTGCCCAAACCTGGGGGAGTTTCTGGTGAGCTGCTCTTCACATCCTGGGTACCAAAATTTAGGTGCTGTGCTTGGGACAAAGGGAAACTTACTTCACCCTCTAGATGCTGGAGAAGTTTTAAAATCCATTTTCACTGTGCATGAAGCAGCACAGGGTGGGTCAACTACTTCTGTCAGAAATCCTTTACTGGCGAATCACTAATTAAATGAAATATGTGTGTGAAAGAAAGAGGGTTCTGCTTTCTGCCAAAACCAAGAGTTTGCTCTTTTTTTCCCCCTCTTTCTTTTAAATATAGAATTGAAATATAAAACATTGAAAATGAAAACTTGTAATTAAAATCCCAGAATCTTTTTCTTTAGGAATGTTCCCTTTTGGAACAGCAGCACCACCAGTAACTGTCTGTTACTAAATCTTGTTGCTTTAGCAAAGATTTGTATTCAGTGGCTGCTGCTCTTCTTGTCAGCAGTTGCCCATCCTCATGCTGGCTTCTGGCCAGCTGCCAGGCTGCCCTTCTGGATTCCCCCAAATCCAACTGCTTTGCTCTTACAGGGGCTTTCCAGGGGGTCCCCCCTCCTTTTTGGACCAGAAAGGGACTAGGAGGGTGCTGGGCTCAGCTCATTCTTCCAGCAGTGCCTTTTAGGGAGGTGTCTTCTAAATTATACAATAAACACAGCTTTAAGTACTTGTGTGCCTACAGCTCAGCAGCATTCATGCATCTGGCTCTTCTCAAAACAAAGTGTATCTCTTGGGAAGGAATTGAATACATTCCCCTTCAAGTCATTTGTCAGAGAATTACCCTTTTCCACACAAAAAAAGAGATGCATTCTAATAGTCTTCATAATGCATTCAGATCAACCCCATGGAAAGATGGAGCCAAAGCAATACAGCAAAACCCTGCTTCCAAATTTCTCAAACATTCTCAAATATTTGTTCACAATTCACTTTGATAATTTTCCAGGCTTATTTTAGAGCATTCAGATTTTGTCTGGGAAGTGAATTCTAAACTTAAAGCTCAAAACCAGGATTTGATATTTATGTGTGCACACATTCTTAGTATGAATCCTTATGTTTGCTCAATATGGGAACAGAAATACAGAAAGGAGGACCTCAAAATACACCTGGTTGTAAATTTCTTGTTATTCAGGGGAGTCCATACTGTGGAAGCTGGACTAGAACACGTAGTGGATTTGGTAAAATACCTAAGTAAAGTGAACATAATTATGAGAGAGGTTATTTTAAGGTTCATCATAACAAACTTCATTTACCTACCTACGTCATTTGTTAGTCAAAATCAGATGTAATGAGGCATCTTTAAAAGAACTACTTGCTAAGTGTTGGCATCTGCTGTATGGCCAAGTTTGGCCTGGACAAAATGTCCCAAAGAAAACCCACCATGCAGGGGCAGCAGCAGAGTGACAGCACAGCAGTGGAGCTCCAAGTGTGGGAATAATTCAGCATATGGATCAGATGATTTTGTTGAAACAGAATGGCAGTGCCAAGAAAGCTGCTGCTTCTTGGAAGGTGCTGAGGACTTCTCTTCTGATGAGAGTCCCATATTATTTGGGTGCAGGAAATTTTTATGGTGCTTGGAGGAAGGGGATTTGACAATCACACCAATTATGCTTCATTTTGTGCACAATTCCAGGAGCAGAATAGGGGTCAGAGAAGAAAAGTGTTGTTTCATAGTATGTTTACCATGGTGTTGCAGAAATACTTTCCTCTTTCCCTGCCTTCCCCTCAGTTAAAACGAGAAAGCCTCATTAAAACCCAGTAAAAGACACTGAATTTTTAATGCATCCATAGATTTTCCACTGCTTTCTGTCTTGCTTTTGAGAGTTCAGACACACTGTAATGATTCAAAACTGTCCTTTCTGTAACTCTATTTTCTTCAGTTAAATTAAACCGAGGGGAATTAGGCTCCTTTGATATTTCTCTTCCAAAGAGGGTTGAAAGTGTTGTACATGTGAAAAATGAGATTTTAAATGGAAGGAGAATGACTGACATTAATTTAAAACCCAAACTAAAGAGATAATTGCATACAGTAAAACTCCTGTTACAATGAGGAGCTAGTCATAAGTGATTACATAAATTTTAGAGATTAAATGATTAAAGAAAAAAAATGTTTAGGATTAAATCCTGTCCTGAGTGGATCAGAAAATGCAGAGGCATCCTCCCTCTTTGGCAGTGATACTGCTGCTGGCCAGAGTAGAATTTATTGGCGTGGACTCAGAGATTTGATGAGGAAACATTTTGTTGCTTACCCCAGGCCAATCACTTATCCAGCCAGTCTTGCTGCTTTTTGGGCAGTACAGTATTTATTCCTTACTCCTTAGAGTTTCTTAGGCATTGTATCTGAATTTACCCTCTGAAGGCAAAAAATCTTCCCAAATATTTCCCCCTCCTCTTCTTTTGCACCAAAGATTATTCTTTTTTTAAAAAAGTAGTTTGTGATGTGGAATAGCAATATTCACTGTAAATATTTTTCCTATATGAATTGTGGAAGAGATGCCAAATTCTGAGCAGATCCATTTCCTGATTTAATTAGACCAATTGAATTGATTTGAATTAGTGACAGGATTACTTAGCAATAGCTGAGGGAAAAAAAGTTATGCTTTGTATCAGCAAGTCTTTATTCTAAATACTTTGGTAAAAACAGATAGGTGGCTAAACCATCATATGGGAATGAATCATGCAGATGGCTGGCAAAATCACAGCAGTGCTACATGCTGGTATTTGTTTTGAAGTGCTATATGCTTTGGAGTCTCATTTCATCTTAACACCAATCAGTCTTGCCAGTACTCATGAACAAAGCCTCTTTTCAAATTTAGTGGTTTTTTGAATGCTTATACTTAGATCCTATCAAATTCCAAGTTCTTAAAATAAAACAACAAAGCAAAGTCTCTCCCCAGCCCAAAGCCTGATGTTTTCTATGTACCAGAGTCATTTTGTTTTAAAAGCAGAGATTAGATTTGAAATGTCTCAGTAGAGGGGCAGTTTCTTTTTTTATCTTTACAAAGTTTAGTGCAACAGCAGCTCAGATATTTTCTTGGGTCTTACTCATATTATTAGAAGTATTTCAGTGTTCTTTACTAAGTTATCCCGTCTTCAGTCTTGGATCTTGTTGTTTTTGGCAGATACCTCAGGGAAAGAAACAACTGAAAATGTTTCAGTAACTTAGAAGGGCATGTTCCCATCATTTGGCTTTCAGACCTTCCGGTGTCATAAAAAGGAATTTTGCTTTTAGAGACATGTCAGTGTGACAGCTCTTAAAAAGTAGAACTGATGGGCTACTGCTGCTGCATGGCTTTGCTTCCTCCAATAGAAAGATTTAGCTCAAGTAAGTGTGTCCTGCATGAAATCACATTGCTCAGCTGGGTGTTAGGATGATGACTCACTAATTTTTCTAGTCAGGGACATTATAGGGCCACGTGTGTCCTTCTTCTTCTGAAAAGGGTCGTTTTCCTCCCGTGATACCACGGGAGGAGCCTTCAGCCTCCCTGCCCACCACGATGCTGGGCTGAATGCCAGCTGCAGGCACAGCTCTTGGGAAGGGCCCTCGGGAGGTCCTGTCTCTCTTTTCCAGCCTTTTCTTAGATTTGAGGCAAGGTTTCTCTGTTGCTGTGTTTCTGGATGTTGTTTTTAGGAGGTGGGATGGAAACAGTGATGTTTTGGGGTGTGATGGAAATACCAGCTCATTTGAATGGGCAGTTTCTTGGAACTGATGAATTGTGTCCCCGTTGCCAAAAATTTGCAACCCCCTGAGCTCTGGTAGGGATGTTCTTATCCAGTTCAACTGTAAAGAGATACATAAGTTCATCTCTTTTCCTTTTTCTGTTGGAATTTGTTATACGTAAATTGATTTCTCTTCCTTCTTTTTTTCTGCAAATTCTCACATTAAATTAAATAGTCTGAGAGGAATAACCATTAAACCTTCATTTCTAATTAATTAAGTGGTTTAAAATCTAGGTCTTTGAACACTTCCCTAATTAATTGTATAAAGCTAGATACAAAGTTAACAGGAAATGAAAGAGCATTACTTTGGGGAAGTGCTTTACAATAAACTATCAAGATATCTACCAAGTAGTGCAGAAGCTGTAAGACATTGGAGTTCCTACAGGCTAGAGAGGAAGTGTTTTTCCAACAGTAGCCATGATGGGAATGAATATGTGATACCAGGTGAGCTCTGACTTATTCAATTCTGATAATCCCTCTGTCTTGTCATCCTCTCATGTCTCCAGTTCTGCCTTCAGCCTCTTCTTCTTCCCCTCTCCTTCTCCAGCATTTTCAGCAGCTCCTTTAAAAGATGTGAAAAAAAATCTCTCCTGAGCATTCTGGGTCCTGCTTTTCATGCAGCCAAATATTTGCTCTGTCCCTTCTCACTTGTGGATATCACATTTCATTGGGGTTTTTTCTATGACAAGTCCCTTTCATTGCCAGCATGTCCAGCTATTCTGTTTTCCACCTTTTCAGAAACTTTAATACTTGACATTTTGCAGTTTTAAAATGTATGTTACTCTGCCAGCTTATTTACATAATCCAGCAGTCCCTGATATTATTGACTACCTCACTAGTTTTTAATGTTACTGTGAATTTTATTAATGATCACTTATATCTGCTTCTAAATGCAATCTACAGCAGCACAGAGCTAAGACAGACACTTAAATTAAAATTTATGCTGTAAGATGTATCAGTTCTATAATTTAAATCCATTTAGTGTGAACTTTGTTGTGTAGTGTCATAGTGCTTTTTTCACTTAGACCATCTTTTGGAACTAAATCAAATGAGATACAGAACTTTGTTCCATCAGCACAGCCACTTTTACAGCCAAGTTTGTACTTTAACGGGAACACAACTTGAATTTCATTGGAGATGGCCTATTTTCCATACACAGTAAATAAGTATATTCCTAAGTCCTAATTCTTTGTTGGTTATGTGTCATTGGCTATTTTTTGATCCTGAATTCCTTCCCTCCCTCCCTGCCTCTTCAATACCCTGAGACTGCAAAATACATTTCCATCAGCAGTGTGCCTGGCACTGACTGAAAGTTTCTGTAACTAGAAATAAAACTACACGACCTGAAATGTCTTCTGACAGAACAAAGCAATCCATCAGGTTACAAAATGGGTTTTATTATTTGGTCACCTGCAATGGCAAGGGACTGCACTGAATACCCCAGGATGTCTTTCCAGCCCAGTGTACCGTGATTAGAAACACAGGAAGCAGCAAATATGTACTCCCTGACATCAGGTCTCTGCAATGATTCTTTATTGGACTCCAAAGTCAAGGCAAGACCTATTGTGTGGATAATCAAAACCCTTGCTATTTCCAGACCAAATTCTCACAATAGTTGTGCTCCATGAGAGCAGTGAAACCACAGATGAAGATTCGTGGGACCACTGGAGTCATCTAATATGCTTCCTTACAGCTACAAGCTCCAAGTTATAAAGGCTTTTCATAAATATATGAACACAGAAGATAAAACTGAACTCCTGTTTGCAGTAAAGGCAATGACAGAGCCTGTTTTAACCAGAATTTACTACAGAATTCTACTCCTTCAGCCCTTTTTTTCCCTTTGCTTTTGACTCCACTCACTTTCACAAATCCAGTTTTGATGTCAGTTCTGGCTTAGATGCTCTGGAGAGAATGGGAGAAAAAGAGACAGCATTACTGGTGACACTTGGGTAATACATTTCCACATCCAGGCTAGTCCCTTGGCAGTTATATGTCAAGAAATGGGGATGAATGAAACAGATTAGCACAGAGTGAGATTCCCAGGTGGTATAAATTGACATAGCTTCTTTGGGCAGCTTTTTTACTAACTGAAATTGTTTTTCACCTCTTGGAGATGTGAACCACAAATTGAAGCGATATGAAGATTGAAAAAGAAATAAAGCCCATATCTTTGCTGGTTTAGTTTCCGAGTTTAGCCAAATATAATCTCATTATGAGGTCTGTTATTTCATCACATTTTCTTCTGTGGCATGTCTCTCAATAGAGAATAATGAATATTTGCAATTTCTAAGGACATTTTAATTAAAGAAAGATGTTCATTTTGTGACACCTTTGCCCCTAAAAAGTAATTAGGAAAAGCAATCCAGTGTGAGGCAATGCAATCAACCATCTCCAGTTCAACATTATGAAAACTGGTTGAATTCTTCACTTGTTTTGAGTGTTGTTGGTGGATCAGCTGTCAGTGCAGGAATCATGAAGAGGTTCAAGAAACTGCTCATCCAGTAATTTCTCTCTGCATTTTCATAGCAAAGTCCTGTCTCCCTGTTGAGAGATGCTGCAGCAGCCAGTCAGGGGTGAAACAGAAGTGTGATACCACACAGGCAGCAAGAATAGTAAGATTTCCCCCTGATGTCACCTTATTTTAAAACGAAAGAAATGTTCTCCCCAAAACACACTTGGCTTTTCCTCCTTCCTAAAGCAGTAGCACTCCTGGTGGTGCAGTGAGGCTGATGCTCTCAGTGATCAGATTGAGTCAGATGCATCAGCCATGCAGATGAGATGCTGCAGTCCTGTTGTGTGTGCTGTTCTCAAAACATTAAAAACCCTGTATTTCCCTGACAGCTCTATATACATGTCCAGGAAGAGAAATATGTTGCAAAGGGCAGAGCAAGGGAAAAGAGTTTCCTACCATTAAGGCAGAAGCAACCTATGGCACAAAGGTGTTTTGATTCAATTTCCTAATTTAAAAATGCAGTAATAATATCTAGGTATCCCTTAAAATACTGGGGTTTGCAGTGATTTCTCTGGACCTGAAGATTGTCAGCTGTTGCTGGTATCTATAACTCACCTTGCAGAAGAGATTTTTATATTCCCCAAATTTGCCTTCTGGGAATCCTACAAAGTGTGCAGTGAATGCTTTCAACATTTGTGTGCCTGCACTTTGAAGACCAAGGAAAGTCTTAACAAAGTCTGTGTTTAATAATATAGAAAGAGCTAGTAGCCTCTTTCTGTATGAAAACAGCTTTGAAAATGTAAATGGATTACCAGTTAATTGTTAGAAATATATATCCCTTCAGTTTCCCAAGCTGCCTCTCACCCAGAGCCCCAGGAGCACGGTTGGGGGATTAGGGAAACCAGCAGCTATTTCACAGCTCTGCTTAAAGACCCATTTGTACCCGTGTGGCCTGGTGCTATTGAGAGTGCTGGGACTCCAGCAAGCACCTATAGGCTGTCTGCTTTAATTTACTGAGCAGCTGGGAGGTAAATGATGACATTTCAGAGCTACCACAGAAGGAGCGAAGCTCTGCCTCTAGGCCAGTACTTAGCCACAGCCTGGATAGATGAGAATTAAATTCTGTAAAGGAAAAGGAACAAATACAGAAATTTAGACCTTTTTTCTTTGCAGCAGGATGTACTGGTTGTACAGTACAAGCCTTGATGAGCACCCTCTGAAGCTGTATATGTCTCCTGGGCAGTGTTGTTTCAAGTCTTTTAATTTCTCAACTTCTCAATATCGACTAAAATTAATGAAAAGTTCAGAACACGCCTGTCAGTGCCTAGAGTAGTCCTTAATTTGAGATGGGAGGTTTAATAGGTTTGGTTCAAACTGCTATCAGGATATCAGGTAAGTTTTGGACTGCAAAGATCTGCATGATTTAGACAATGTCTAAATTCCCAAGTAGCTCCTTGGCATTATTGTTTTCATATCAGCCACATCTATATTGTGCATAAATTGCTTTGGGATTCTCGGTGTGAAAGACTTTAGATAAGTGTAAATTACTGTGTGGCCTGCAATTATTTTGAAGTGGTGATTGCTGGGCTGTGCTTTTTATTTGTATTGCAGGGGATTATGATTCTGGTATAGAGATATGGCAGCTTTGGAATTGGGGGAGAAATACGTTCTGAGACTTTGATTTATGTTTTTCTATTCTATTCTTTGAACACAGGTAGGAGGGCAAGAAGGAGAGCACAGATGTTTAGTGAACGTGCTCCTGCAGTGTAATTCATCTTTGAGGCTGAAAAGCAGGTTTATAAACCTGGTTAAGCAAGCTCCAATCTCTTTGCTGTTTTTCTTACACCTCCTGGAAGCACTTTTGACAAATCACGCACTTTAATAAAAACATGTTTTCGAATCAACTTGGAAAACATATTGCAATCAAAATAATGGCTGGATTATGTGTTTGGAGCTGGTGTCCTTTCATTGTGTGTGCTGGATGGCTCTGTTACATTTCCCTCAGAAGTTGTGAGTAAATCCAATGAACTGTGTTTGCTTACAGGTACTATAGCTGTCAGCCTGCATTTGAGGCCTTCAGCATCCCAGTAAGCATAAATTGTGGTATTTTCCTGAGACCAGGGTAATGTAATTTCGGAATTTGCTTGTTAGAAGATTGCACAATTGCTAGAGAATATGTAACTGCATATGAGACTTGGTTGTTCCTGACAAATTCTTCTCAACATTGTGAGTCCCACAGGTCTTCAACAGCTCTCTGGGATTTACTAAAAGGCTTGCAGCCCAAAAGAAAGAAGAAAGCCTTCTGATCACACATCTTCCTTGGTTAATTTAAGCCTTCTGACATTGACTGAAATTTACACTGAAACCGTTCTTGGTTTGTTGCAAAGTACAGGAGTGGGATCCACACTGTTTTTCCCCACATAATGTTCTACTTTTTTTTAAGTAGACTATAAAAAGGATGTTAAGGCACAAGGAAATTATTTCTGTGTATGTTTACATGGTATTGGAATGAGCAGCTGGCAGTAACCTTGTGTCTCATTAACAAGGTAGTATTTTCTAACTGGTTGGATGTGATCCTTGGAGTCACTAAAACCTCCTGATGTATGTGTGTGAAGACACATTGGTACTTGCCAGCAGGACGCAAACATCATTCTAACAAAAGGAAGTAAACATGTTCCAAATGATTTTTGGGCAGCCAAAACTTTCACAGCTTGTCAGCTGAAGTGCACCAGCAATCTTGGTGGCTGAGCAGTGTGGGCTTGTGATTGACACTCTTCTGACTGAACAGAAAAACACAGATAAGGGGGATTTCAGATGCCTTCTTATTGAAAAGGCATCACAAATCTGAAGAGACTGGGAAATTTTACACATGGAGGAAGAGAACTGTCTTCCATGAACCTGTTAACAGCAGCATTTATCATGTGAGCAATAGCACTCAAAGGCATGGTCAAGTCTGGTCCTGGACTGTAACCCCACTGTTGTCTTCATAGGCTGTTGGTAGGAATTATACCTAAAATGTGAGGTTCAGTTTCTCATTCCTTACTGGTGCTTTGGACAAGTTGTCCTCTCAAATTCCTGTGGTTTGCCTTCACCCATTTTCATATAAGTTATTTATATGCTTCCTCACCAGCATTTTCCTTGTACCATTTTGCATTTTAATTTCCTGAAGCAACAATTTGTGGTGATGCAGAACCCTTTATTTCACCAGGTGGGGTCACTTTCAGTGACCAGCACTGCCAGAACAACTCTGGCAGCTTGTGTGAGGCTCTGCTGTTCTCAGGATGCTCTCTCCTGCCCCAGAGGTGGGGAAACAAAGCAGTGACCTCCTGAGCCACCTTGGAAATCTGAGCTGCAGTCCTTCTGATGTGGTTATTGGCTATCCCATCTTTCACCCTGATTAACTAAAATGATGGGTTTTGCCTCAACAAAGGAACATGTTATGATGGACCCTTGCTTGGACCTGCTATTGTTTCCCTGATGGCTCAGGCCTGATATCTTAAAGTGTTTTCAGATAAGGGAAAAGGCTGAGTTGTTACTCTGCCTCAGATGTGTAACATATCTACATGTTATACGTCATAACACATGCACACAGACTAAGCCAAACTGATAAATTCTGTGAGAAAAGAATACACAAGAATATGAATCACTCATCTGTGTTTTTATACACGTGGCAATGAGTTAGGGCCTTCTTCAGTGCCCTGAGAGTCTTGTAAAAATATTTTTTAACTGAGGAGACTGGAACACATCTTGTGGGGAAAAGAGACTGAGGGTTGGTTGTCTTGAGGTTGAGAAATCATCCTTTCATTTCTGATGGCAATTGCTCCTTGTTCCTTGAGCAAACTGTTCTGCAGTGTTCCAGGGAAAGCACTCATTTGATGGTAGATTATCTTTCATTTGTGAAAAAAAATATCATGTTATGTGCTATGAGATTTACACGGAGTAAAGAAATTGAGAATTTTTGTCTGTTATTCAGTACCATTGAATCATAATGGAAATAATTATGGTTTAGGTTTTATTCTTCTCTTCTTTTTTCTCTTAGTGATCTGAAAGCCTCTGAAATTTTGCTTAGGCTTGTATTAACCCAGATAGATGAAGGGAAATGGTCTATGTAGCCAATTTTTTTTTTTTCCTCTGTTGTCATTGAATTTTTGTGGTTTGTTTAATCTGGAAAGTATCTTTCCTGCAGCCTCTGAAACCTAACATAAAATTCCTACTTCCCCACTTCAGTCTCTATAGCTACAAACTATTAATTTAAACTTTAAACCCTCTAAATAATGTAAAATTGCCTTTTTTTTTATTTTTCATTCTGGCTTTACTGGCAGCTATTTCAGGATGACACCTCTACATGCAAACAGTTCAGGGCAAAATTTCTCATCCCAAAACAATGGCCCACCATGAAATTTGCTTTCATGAGATACACAGTGCAAATATCCCAGAAGCAGAAGGAGCCATGGAGTAATTCTTCATGTTGAGGGGACAAAGAATTCAATCACATAAAGTTCTGCCATAGTAAATTTGGCAAAGCCTTGACAAGTTTTTGGGCTATCTATTAGGTACATAAATACTTGGAATGCTGGGCTGACTATCAGAGTAGGAATTCTTACATTGTTCCAGAAGTTTAGCTGCTACCTGGTATCTAATTTTTAAAAAGGGGGCTTGCCTCTGGATGACTTATTATATATATTGAAAATAAGGGAAATGATCCTGCTTAGACAAAATACTCTCACTCTTGCTTGACACTTCATTCAAGCTGGTTGATTGATTGATTGATTGATTAGCTGTGCTAATGTTGAATCCTCTATAACTCCCCTCTGAACCAGCTTTTGGCTGTGTTCTCAACCCAGAAATCTAGTGCTCAGACCTGTCTTCAGTTGGCAAGAAGATCCCTGGAGAACAGCACTGGGCAGGGCTGTGATGCTCTTGCAGACCAAGTGCTCTGCATGTTGTTCAGTGTTTCTTTCCCATGACAAGCAAGATTTAAAGGTGTAAAGAAGCACAAACCTGTACAGAAATTTGACATTACTACTTCTGGCGTATCTCCAGAACCTCGTGGCAGTTTCTGCATGTGGTGCAGTGCCCATGGGTAGGGAGATGGGTGCCTGTGCTCCTGCAAACCCTCACACACACATTACTCATCCTGTAGCTCTTGCATGGTAGAAATATTGCATCCTGTTAGAGTGTGAGTAATAGTTATGCATGAAATTAAACCTACTTCTCAGATAGGTCAGGTTCACCTTTTTCTTTTTATACTGCAATAGCTTGTGCAAATAGAAGGCTAAATGAATGCAGTGAGATGGAGCAGAGTGCTCCAGGGGTTTACTATAGATTTCATGTGAGACCAAAGAAAAAGGATTTGCTCTTTTCTCCTGAAGTTCCTCACCTGTAAAGTATGTGTACCTGTCAATACAGTGTGCTAAAGAAAATGAGTATAGCTTGGTGGCCATTTATGTTGGTTTTTTTGCTCAATTTTGTTTTGTTTTCTTTGATAGTACTGGCTATTCGTCTGAAGCCTCACTTGAAAATGAAAAGGACTCAAGGTTGCTCTTGTCTCCTCTGAGTCTGGTAACAGGCACTCCCAGGATAGACTGGAGGGATCCTGAAGAAGATGCTCTTGTGGCACTGCCTGTGGTTCATCAGAATTAATTCAGCAGCCCACAGAGACCTGCTAAGAGGTGCCCTGCAAAGTGCTGCTGATAAAGCCACCTCCTGTCTGTGCAGGTTTTGTGGGTGATACTTTCAGTTCATTCAGCCACAGACCATTTTCTCTTGCCTCTGCTTGCAGTTTTGATATCTCAAATACCACTTGCTTCTCTTCCCTGGTAACAAGGCAGTTGTATGCAGGCTGGTTTCTCCATTTCTTCTCACAAGATACTTCCTGCACTGAATCAATGACATGTAGACATTACTGGGTCTATTTTCATGATATCTCCTGTTTGCAGGCAAAATCTAGTAGAAATAATTCATTATTATTGTAACAGGGAAGATTTTTTTTCATGTTCTGGCTGTAAATCAATACCATTCACCTTCACCTTCACTGAAAATTAAGTGAAGGAATCATTGTGCACCAATGGTTCCTTTGTGCACCAGAACTTTTTAGTACATCTTTTTTTTTCTAAAAAGAGCTGCAAATACTCAATCTAACTATTTTCTATTGAAATACATGTAGTGAATAAGAACAGAAAATAATCATAACTAATGTACCCTTATACTTCAGTGGATATTAGCTAGCATAAATAAGGAACATCTGTATTTGCTTCTTCATCAGTTCCATTTATTGGATTGGATAAGTTTTGAGCATGTCTTCCAGCAATGGAGTGGATTCTCCTTGGTTTTGTTCAAAATTTCAATTACTGAACCATGCTGGGCTGGTTACAAATCATCCTGCAAAACCTGAAGACAGTGAGCTGTGAGGGAATTTTGGAGTGCTAAAAGGAGTGGACACACATCCAGTTAATATGACAACACTTGGCAGAGATAACACGGTGCTTTCCCAGTGGGAGAGGTGTCCCCTCAGAGAAACCCTTCACTGCAGTAACCAAACACTCTGGGTTAACACAGCAGCAACAGCTCCTGGCACTGCAGCCAGGCTGAAACCTGGCATCCCACTGGTTTATTGAGTCTGTCTGAAGTTCTGCTTCACTTGAGGGAATCTTCCTTCACATTCCCTTCAACAACTGCAGCCAGATTGAAGGCTGCAGGGCATGCGGGATTGTGCACATGTGTGCCATCCTCCTGGAACAGCTTTTCCTGGGATAACTTGAGCTGTGTGTCAGCTTGCTGGCCATGAGCAGCAGTGCATGATAGCTGCTGGCCTTTCCCTCGAGAGCTGCTTGGGGTAGAGGATTTTTGGGAAGCTGAATGGAGGCAGGCTCTTCCCTGTTCTGTTCCACACAAGCCCAGCACTGACACACAACATGGCTCCTCATGGGTAATAATTCTGAGGGAGCTGACAGACTCACAGTGATCCCAAATCCTCCTCCCTTGTGGTGTTAAAACTTCTTCTTTCATATACAGGGAGGTCTGTAATCTGATTATGAACTGGTGTGAATTAGAAATTGAGTTCACTCGTGTCAATAGCTGCCAACATGTGTGAGCACAGAATTAGGCCCTTGGTATGTGGAGCAGCAGTAAGACTAAATTTTATGTAATTGCATAAACAGAAAAGAGAGCAAATATTTTTTCTACAGCTATAGAAAAACATGTTGCCATGAAGTATGTATAATTACCAATATACACTTTAATTTTTTATTTCTCAGGACAGTGATTATACAATTCATGTAATGTGGCAAAAAAAAAAGAAGAAAGGGTTGTGGGGAGTTTTTTTAAAGAACATAAGGCTTAGAAAATAAGAGGCAGGAAAATGTGTGGCTGGGGAACTGTATTGGGAGTTTCTAAGAGGAGGTTACTGCAGGACTTGAATAGTGATCAGGAGCCTCTGAAATGCTGCCTCCAGCAGCAGTTCTGCTGCCCAAGCCACTCACTGCACTTGGACGGGGGACAGGCAGGCTCTTCTGTCACAAGCAGGGATTTTCTTTTTTCTCAAACTTTCTGGATAGCTTAGTCAATTTTCCTGACTGATCATGTTGATTTCTTACTCATTTTAAATATTTCAGGAGGGAGGTTCAGTGGACTGAGGGGCTTCTCCAACATGGGCAAGTGCCACCTGCTCTACTGCACTGTGTAACTGAGGCATCTGCTCCCAGCTTTAATATTCTCCAGCATATTTTGGTAACCACTCAGTTATTTAATTGCACCCTAAAGGCACTGGAACATTTGAGAACCTCCTTGCAGGGCTAACATGGATGCTTGCATTAGCAGTCAGCACCCAGAGTGAACTGCATTTTGCTAAGCTAAGTTCCCAAAGAAGATTACACCTATGGAGGATTAACAGCCACATCAGGGAACAGGAGGGATGGCAGGGAATGACATTACTGGAGAACCAAGCAGCAGAGGGGTGCTCAGGAGGATTTCAGCAGGCATTTTGTGGAATCCCACTCTACTTATCTGCCTTGTTTCTGGGATATTTTATAATGACAAACCACGCACTTATAGAGATTTTACAGCTCCAGCCCTTGTTAGGTTCATCCTCTACTTAGGTCCCACCTTGTGAGAGCAGGAGGTTAATCAGCAAGCTGTACTTTCTAGGAATAGATATCTCAAAAATTCTAGAAGTTCATTTAAAAACAATGCCAGCAAATTATTGATCTTTGTCTTTGGCAACTTTTTAACCCGAGCTGCTTTTTCTTTGTTATTATAAGGAAGAGATTTCTCTATTACCTTAAAGCTGGTTTTGGGGCTTGCATGGAAGGTCAGCCACTGTGAAGCATAAAATCAAGCGTGAAACATTTACACAAAGTTCTCATAAGGAGCTTACAAAAATCCACAGATATTTAGTCCAACTAAAATTGTCATGAGTTCATTCTTTTGTCTTAAAGTAGAAATTGTTAAACACGAGTGTATTTCAAGATGAAGAAGAATGTCTTTGAATCTTCCAGACTACCTCTGCTTGCTTGAGCTCTTGGTGACAATAACTGGAAGTCATCATTTTGTTTTCAGGACAAATGTTTGGGCTGAGTATGGTGAAAGTTAGCCTGTTAGCCCTTTACCCAAACAGACATTTACTTGTTCCCTCCTTCTCAACACTCACCTTTGAATTGAATCACGGCTCATTTTTATGTGAGGGTGGTTTTTTTCCCCCATCTATATCCATTAAGTTTCATTCCTGTCTGCATATGGTAGAGAGAGGTGAAAGAGCACTGCTGAGCCCCTGATATGCTTGCTAAATGTGGTTTTTATTGCTCAAAATCCAATAAATCTGCTAAGGTGAAGGAGGCTAATGTGAGCAGTCCTGCAGGCTAGAGGCCAGCCTGGATGCCTCACTTGTGGTGCCCAAAGATGATCAAGTCTGGGCCAGGAGGGACCCTCTTGTTGTGCCTTTACTTTGCATTTGGCTTCCTTTGACATTTTTCTCAGTATCACTGCAATAAACACTGACTGCTCTCCCCTCTCTGGGGGGTTTGTTTGTACCCAGGGCTGCTTTCCCACACCAGGCTGCCTGGGCAGCTTTCTGCAGACTGAGCAGATCAGTCCTTCCCTCACAAACTCCATCTCCAGCAGCACCTGCCTTTGTGTCTGAGTCAAGGTGTGCAAAATGAATTTTGACTTTTGAATATCGTGTGTGAGATGATTTAAAGATTTTCTTCCAGGAAATGAAAATCTTCTGAAAATGAACCCCATTTAAAAGAGCTCTTGCAGATGTCTGGAGTTATGATGAGATTTGCAAGCACATTTGAGGGGCCCCATAGGCCTCTGTGAGGGTGTGTTGAGCTGTGCTCACAGCAAGATCTTGGCCTTCTTCTTTGCAGAGTGGGATGGACCTTCAAGTATTGAATCACAGCCTGAACTCTTTAGCAAAACTTCTGTTTTCTTGCATCACTACTTTTTAGGCACATGCTTTACTCATTTTCTTCAAATTACTTTAAAACAAAAGAGGGAGTGGCAATAGGAGAGGAAAATGAGACAGAATCACAAAACAAGCTCAACCCAGGGTCTGAATTTTAAAAGTAATTTTATTTTTTGAGCAATAACTTCCTGCACTGGAAGTATAACTTTTGATATGGTAGCAAATACTTCTCAACAGCCTGCCTCTTGAAAGAACAGATGCTTCAGAGATGCCTGAAGCTGGAGTCTCATGCAGTGAGGGGTTCCAAACCAGCAATTTCTTTAGGAGACTTGTGCCATGGCTTCTGGCTGTAGTCTGTCCTCATTCTTCTTTGCTTTCTCTTGAACCAACTTTACCTGCCCTGGCTGCAGTTTTGTGCACCCCTCAAAGACACCCCAAGAATGCCTTGGTGTGTGGCACACTGTGTCTTGTTTTACTGGGAGGTTTCTCTAAACTAAGAGTCATTAAAGGATGTTATGTGTATACAAAATATTGCTTGTTCATTGTCAGCCTGCGGTGTCACAATCTGCTCACAGAGCTTACCAACTTCCATCCCCAAATCCTGGCTTTGGCACCAGCTCTGGGCTGGACCTGCAGAAAGGCAATTTGTGTGTTTCTGGCAAGCCCTGCTCTGGAGTCTGCAGAGTACAGCTTCTCAGCCTGTACCACAACCAACCCCCCTGAAAGTTGTTTGGGTGAAAGTCTAATTAGAGATGCATTTCTCGTGCTCCACAGGGAAGCGTGGAGCTGTTGCGGTACTTAACAAAGCGCGGTGATTTCCGAAACCCCGTGTGCTCTGGCAGAGGCCGTGAGGCTGGTGCCTGCGCCTCGTACCTGTGTTACACAAGCACGCCCGTATCCCGCTACCGCAGTGGGCTGAAGGCGCTTTGGAACCGAGGGAGGAGGCAGCAGCAGGGAACGGGGAGGGTAGAAAGGAAAAAAACCCTGTGGAACACGAAGAAAAGTGCAGCCGGCATAAACTTTCTGCTGCAGTCTTACTCATCTCGGCTGGGAGCACTGCGGGGCTCGGCTTTCCCAGAGCGCGGCTGATCCTGTCCATCTCCCCACGCCCGGGGGCGAGGGAGGCACGACCGCCTGGGCTGCCCCGGCCCGCGGCTCG
>JANPWX010000201.1:644682-838181 GCA_024734555.1 Trochalopteron elliotii
CCTGCCCTGCCCTGCCCTGCCCTGCCCTGCCCTGCGCGGGTCCGTGCCCAAAGTCTGCCCCGGGCAGACGGCGGCTCGCACGGAGATGCTGCCGATGCCTCCCGCGGTACCGGCACGGCACAGGCTCCGCTGGAGGGAGGCGGTGTGAAATCGACTTGTGAGACGTGATTTTGGTATTGTGTGGTCGGAAGGATGCGGCACCGGACGAGGCGGTGTGTTTGCTGCTGGTGGCGGTGTCCTGGCGTGCGGGAGAGTTGGGTGGGTGCTTTGGCTGGGCACTGGGGGTGATCGTGCTGGGGGAAGAGCCGAGGGAATAGCGGGCTCTGTCCTCGGCTGCCTTCTTGCCCAACCTCTGACACCATCCCGCCTTTGCATTGATTGAAAACTACTTTCTAGCCGAGTTACTGCACTCTAGAGTGATAAAATGAAATCCCTAACCAGATTGGTATTCAGTGGGAAGTATCTCTGCAGAATAAGTGGTTGAGATTTTTTTCCCTGAAATAAAATAAAAACCCAGTCAGTGACAATATTTGATTAGTAACTCTTAGTCCTGAAAAAAAAAACAACATGGAGAAATTTTACACTAGCTATTTTGTTTCATAAAATGATGTGAAAGCCTGAAGAGCTCACTTCAGTGCCTTTCTGTCGGTGCCTCAGGGCAGTGGGTGCCAGGCTGTGTTTGTCGGGTTTGTGTGAGGAAACCTGCTGGCGCTTCACTCCTTGTGCTGCAAAGTTGAGGGGTCTGGGGTTGGTTTGTCTTCTCAGGAGAAGCAGCTGAACTTCACACCATGTTAAGAAATTCTCAGTTGGGCTTTATCCCGTTATTGCTGGGAATAAAAATCATGACTTAGAGCTGAGGCAGGAGGGGATTAAAGGTATAAATCTTCGATTAGCACTGTCATTTTTATATAGGCTGCTTTAGGCTGTGCAGTGTACGATCAGTAATGCAGAATGTCTGCAGGCTCAGGGACGGGGACAGGGGTTACCTGTGGCTCTAATGACCAGTTGTGAAAGGTGTAACTGTGTCCATCACACCATGGAACAGCTCCAGAGTTTATGCCCAAATGGGCAAGGTCATGGGGAGTGATGAATTACAATTGCCGTGGCCTACTTCAAAGAGTCAGCAAATATAATCTTAAATTGCTTAAACCCGTTTCATCCTCTCTAGGTATCTGTGAAAGTACTAGAGAACAGAGAGCACTGTGGTACTTGCTCTGGGAAATATTCCCTTGTTATGTTTGGAACAGCCAATGCTGATTCTTCACTGCCAGAAACATTTATTAAATTCATTTGACTGGACTTCTAAGCCAAAACAACAACAACCACCAATATCAATATGCCATTAAAAAAAAAAAAAAAAAAAGGAAAAAGAGCCAGAGGAGTCAATAGTCTTCAAAAAGAGAGAACATGAATCAGAGCCTTCTAGACATGAGTCCATTTTACAACCAACACAGTAATACTGATGCCATTAGAAAACTGTCTCATTTTTCTGCTCTTAATTCTATGTGTCAGGTGTAAAATGTGCTTTATAAATAGTTTTAAGTGCTTCAATGCTGAGCCAATGGATACTCCATGGGAAAGTATTTACGACTGTAGGGGAGCAGTAACTTCCCTATGGTAATGAGGACCTTGTGTTGGAAATTACTTTGAAAATATTTCGTTAGTGACCAGACAAATATAAATTACATTTTAGGCATGACTTCCCAAGAAACATTGTTAGCAGTTATGAAGAGTCAAGAAACAAGGTTACAGGAAAACTTCAAACTTCACACCTATTGGAATGAGATCCCAAAACCCCCTTTTATTGCTCTTGTGTTTCTCCCCAACACACAAAGCTGAGGCCTCTCAGATCCTGTGTGTTAATATCAATGTATCAATGTAATGTTACTTCTCAGTGGTTTTTGGATCAGCTGTGCTCTGCTTTGTAACGCAGCATAAACATCTCGATTCACAGAACAAGGAGTAGAATGATCCACTTGTCCACTAAACTGAATCCTGCAAACTTCATCCATGCCAGTTCCCTCTCTGAATCACCCTGGGGCTGCAGGAGGGCTGGTCCCTGGATGGAGGGACACCCCTGGCCCTTTCCCACATCCTTCTTTGTTGAGGGATGGGAGCCACTTTTTGTGTGCATGAGCTGAGTGCACTGCGTCCAAAGTAAGTTTGGTGACAGAGAAACAGATTGACAGAGGAAAATTAATATCAAGCAAGAAAAAAAAAAAGCCTAAAGATACCAAACCCCTTGGATAAAATGTGAAATCTCCTAGAAAATCCTTTTACCTCTAAGACTTTTTATAGCTTGTTTTGAGATGGCTGCAAACCTCACCACCTTGCTGACACTGCTATGAACAATGATCTTTCACTCTGAGATGTGTAACAAAAACTTTTAGGGTCTAGCTGGGAATGCCAAATACCTGCCTCATTTCTGTATCGTTGCATGCTTGGCTCCAGGATCCCTCCATGGCTATGGAATTGTTTTTATTCTTCACATTTTTGGCTCATCTTGTCAACACAGCAAGCAAATTAGCTCTTCCAGCAGAATCACTGAGTTTTGTGCACTTCCATGTTGTGCTGATAGCCAAATAATTTTTCAACATTCTTCTTCCTCTGACAGAGAAAAATTCTGTTAAAGCATTGTTAGCCTTGCTCAGGAATTTCAAAAAATCCCCACAACCCAGAAAATAATAATTATCTTGGCTAGCTAGGAAAACAAACCAAACATCTGTGTGAAATTTACAGGGATGGTGGAATTGAAAAGTTTGTCTTGCTCTTAACACAGTCATGACTACATTTTGCTCTTAAGAAAAAAAATATAGAGTTAAGCTAATATTTCTGTGGCTTTATACATTCTTTAATAATAAAATATTCTTTACCAGATCACAACTCTCTGCTGTTATCAACCTCATATTGATCTGACTGTGAGCTGGATCATGAAAGGAGTTACTAATTGGCAATTCAGAAGCACATAATTACTGTGTAATATAATATGTATGTTATAACCTTTTACTCTTCTTTCTTTCCTGCCTTCCTTTCACTTTTATTTATTCATTAGCTCTTAGATTGTAAACTATAAAAGGAAAGTGCAGATATGTCCTTAGTAAAAATTCTGCAGCAAGTTTCATCAGTGTCCAGGGACTGTATCAGCAATTTTTACATTTCAGGTTTATTGTAGTTGTGTTTTAGCACCTGCTAATTGATGAGAAGTGGTGTACTAATAGTTTTCTTATTTACAAGTAGGTTGAGGAGCAAAGAATTTAAGGGGGTTTGTAGTGCTCCCTTTGGACTTCTATGTGTTTAGAGCAACTAATTTTTTTTAAAATCAAACCTGTGCCTTAGCAAGGAACATCTGCCCACTCCTGCAAACTGCAAACACATCTCCTCCTACAGAGAGAGAGAGAGAAAGAGAGAGAGAGAGAAATTCATATGTAGCTGTGCCTGGTCATAAAGGCTCCTCCCTCACACTTTTTGGGTTGAAACTTCAGGTGGTTGGATCTTTGAATGCCTGCAGGATGTGCACACACCAGGCCTTGTGCAGATAGGAGAATCACTGCAATCTACCAGCTGCTTAGGAAATAAATCCCTTAAAATGAGAGCAGCATTTCTGAAATCCATTACATCAAAAGCAAGTCACTAACAGATAATCTCAGTGAGTGTTCAGTTATGAACTAGCCAGGATACATAGCGAAGGGCACAAGTGACACAGGGCTGTGTCGTTGGTAGGAACACAGTCTATGGCAGCACAATAATGCAAAAAAAAAAACCCCAAAAACAACCCAAATAAGTGGTACATTTAAATGGAATAGGTTTGCATGGTATTTTGTTTAAGGCAATATGGAATTAGAGCAGTGTTGTGCCATGTGCCAACATGTTTGTCTTGCTGTGTGAGGAGCAAGAGCTCTAGGGGAGTGCATTGTGGTGGTGACAGGAGGCAGCCTGGCCATGGGGACACAGCTCACTGTCACCTGCACAGCTCACTGTCACCTTCAGCATGTGGCCAGCTCAAAATGCACGCTTAGAACAAAATAAATATTTCTATTTTCCAAAGCACTAAGCAAATATACAATATTCCTGTGTTTATTCTGTTCTTGAGACTCTGTCTGGAGGTGTACAGTGACCTGTTAGGGGACTCCAAAAATTATAGATTATAGCACTCATCAAAGAGACTGGCATGGAGCATGATAGAAGCACCTTTAAGTGTTGCCTGAATGCATTTTTGTTGAGTGGAGTTGCTGGTGTGATTTATTTGTATTTTGTAGACCAAAACTACGTGCATGATGACACATACATATGTGTGGGGAAGACAAGATAGAGGTCTCTAGGTGGAAATTTGAAGAGCAAATCACAACTTTTAAATCTTCCCATTTCCATGTATTACCTTTCTGTATTTTTTCAGTCTCCTTGCCAACATGTGTATTACCAGAGAATAACTGGGGCCTTTTTCCTATTAAAAACAGTCAGTCCATCATAAAAAGAGGCAGGAAAGAGGAAAAGAAAAACCACTTGAAATGCTTATATTTTCCCCTTCCAGTCTATGAATAAAGAATTGCTCCATCTCAAAGGTAACATCAAGATTAGTTAACCAGTACTAGATAAAAATTAAGAGAGACAGAAGGGGAAAGGTTTGCTATCAAATTCCCAGTTGATGCCATAAGGAGCATCACAGTGTCTCCATAGGTGCTCAGGCCCAGTGTGTGCCCAGCATTCCCACAGCCAAGATGGGAGTGGCTGGGGTCTCTCCTTGCAGGGGACCTCAGTCCCAGTCCCTGCTGTGACCTTGCTGGTGGGGTAGGTTTGCTGGCACTTCCTTGCCTACAGATTGTCAGTATGCTTTCAAAACTTCCCACTCTTAATTCCCTGCTCTTTTCATAAAACTTCAAAGCAATTAGCAAAAAGTGAAAGTACTTTTATATACATGAATATGTACTGAATTCTGTGATACAGGTTTGATATATATAATATATAGCCAACACCTCCCCATGTATCCTAATACATAGACAATTCATGGCTTTCAGTGTAATGCTGACCCTAGGAATTTAGAAGGCAGTCACTTTAATAAACACAAAGACACATGAACATGGTGGTAAATTATAATTAATAATGGGTTAGTACTTTCCTGGATTGTAATCATATAAATTTTTCCTACTGCCCATCATTACATTAAGGAATAGGGCATTAACTTTGATTCTATTTGAAGCTACTTAAGATATGGGTCTGTGAGTGTTACATAACACTTTCCTGAATGGATACCACATCATGAGGAATTTAATCTTTCTCATTCTTTAATCTAAAACTCTTTTACTAACCATGTGTTAAGAAAAATTTGTGCTTATTTGGTTCAGTATTTCATTCTCAAACTTAGCATAATAAGACCGACGTCAGTCTAACACCTGAGCATCGCTTTGGAATTTGCTTAGGACCTTTCCTGTTTGAAGATTTTTATCTGAGATCCTCAAATTGAATTATAAATGTGAAGTTATGCAGCATCCAGGTTTGTGACTGTGCTGTGTTAATCATTTGACAGGTTTTTGGATCAGTGACTTTGACTTCTCACGTGCTGACAACACCCAGTGTTACTGGCAGCATGTGCCAGAAGCAAAGCAAAATTAACTTCTGTGATTCTTAAAAATGAGGCACCTGATGTGGCAGAATGCCTTGGGGGCTTTTTGTTTCAAAGAGAGAGAATGAGACAGGCAGGTTTGTTTCGCTGTGAATGGAACCAAGAGTGATTCACAGCAATACCTGGCGACCCAAGGCAGCCGAGGGAAGGAACACCTAGAATCAGAGTCATCAGCTTAATTAAAGACTCTCCACAGTCCTGAGCTATGAAACTAATGCAACTGCTGCAGATGTGGATGTGATTTATTTCATTTTAAATTTAACTGGTGAAATAGTTTGAGTGAATTATGCATTAAAATGCTGATTTCTCAGTGCTGATGGCAAAGGGAGCTCCAGCGCCCAGGCTGAGTGGTGGCCGTGTGCTGTGGGTCTTGTCCCCACATCAGTGCCAGAGGGAGGGAGGATGCTGAGGCCTCCAGGGAAGCAGGATAATGTTCAAAGATGTTTAAAGCTTAATGATACTGATGCTGGCCTTGAGCTGCTGACCTCTTCTCTGAGGATACATCAGGAAAATAATCCAAAGTTAGAGTTTAAAAAAGGAAGCGAATGGAACTGGAGAGAAGGAGACGGTTGTTCAGTTGGAGCTTGTGTGTGACCTTACCCAGGGAAAAGGATGGGAAGGCGAGCCCTGGGGAAGTTTTGCAGAAAGTTGAGAAGCAAGCAGAGATGATATCTGAAGGACACCTTGAGGCAGTGGCGGCAGCCTGGCAGGAGGAGGCAGAGACAAGGGATTTGAGGGAGACAATATCCGAGTGTGACTGGCTGCTAAAGGCAGCTGGCAAGTCAGGAAAGATCAGAATGGGGTATTGTGTTTTAGCTTCAGCTAAGAAGAAATTACTTGGGATATTGGCTGTTGGATTAGATTACGTTGCCAGATCTGACCTGTCCCACAGAAGTTGTTGCAGAAAGTCACAGCCCTAAAGGGAAACCAAGTGACAGAGATAATGTGCTTTTTTGGAGAAGTGACAGAGATGAGATTTGCAACGTTATCTCACTGTGGAGCCTCCAGAAGCAAGGGAGCAGAGTGTCTGCAGGCTTCATGCTTGGGACAAAACCCGTAGATATAGGTATATATTTGGAAGATTTCTATATGTATATATTTGGAAGAGTTAGAAAATATGGGGAAAAAGACAACTGTATACACAGAGTTTGTTATAATTAAGTCTGCTGTTTTGTGTAGTAACATAGAAAAGTAACCAACAAAAAAGCCAAAGCCATGAATTTGTTGGGAAAGTTATGATAATAATTATGCAAATGTTTCCCCTTTATGAAAAGGTTTGGGGAGCATACAAGGATAGTATTTTGGCAATCTTTGTCCAAATTTAGCTACCTGTGCAATAATGGTTCAACACTGTGGGAGGCAATAACAGTACACACGTATTAACTTATTTTTTAAAAAAATTAAGTTGTTTTAAGCTTATTTTGTAATGTTTTAATTGATGTAGCTCATAAAAAATAAATATTTCAGAATCAATAATAAGCCTATTACTTCTTGTACCTGAGCTACTTCTGCAAGTAACAGATGTCAGGTATATTCATTCAGTGACATTTCTGCACAAGGATTTCTAAGAAGTTTCATGTTAGCACAATGGTGATGAAAACAAAATTAAAGCTATTTGTGTCAAAAGAGTGTGCAGTTGTGCAGCAAGTTGCTAAGTACAGAAAAATTGGTACTATTATATTAAAGGCTAACAGGTTTTATGTTTACTAACAGCTGGAGAAAGTTACAACACGCTAGTGCTTAATATCAAACTTGCCTTTAAGTTTATATCGTTAAAAAGATGAACTTTTTCCGTAAAGGTGGCCGTCCTTTAAGGTGGTAATTGTGTTCCCCCTGCTGCTGGGACAGCACCGTGCCTGATCCCATCCTAACTGTGGTGCTTTGCCCAGGGGAAGTCCCTGGCTGGCAGTGTGTCCTGTGGCTATTCCTCAGAGGAACCTCTGTATGTGCAGTAGGGAGAGGGTTTCACACCCTCTGGACACGTGAGATGCAAACATTTTCAGTTCTGACAAAACTGAGACCTGTGGGAAGTTTTTCACAGGGGTGAAAGTTGAGGCAGATGCCTGTGCCTGGTAGTCACACTGGTGGCTGTAAATGCTCTGTTCGTGCTCCTGCAGAAGGTGGAGGAGTTTCTCCAGGGCAGGGGATGATGCTGGAGCTCTTCCCTGAGATCTGCATCACCGTGCAAGTCAATGCACCAAAGTCCATTAGCTTAAGGGGAGCTGATCTCTTGGTGCCAGTGGTGAGGGCTGAGTGTCCCTCTGGGGACCCCATTTCCTCAGCCCCTGCTGCCTGGGTAAACCATCTGTCAGAGATCTGCAGTGGTGTCTCTGAATTTGCTCTTCACTACAACGTCAAGGAATGAAGAGTATTTGTTTAAATACTTGTTTATTAGCCTTATTTATGTTTTAAAAAATGTGATTTCAGCAGTGTAAAGGCAAGAGTCTATCCCTTGGCTTAGTTTTTCCCTGGGTATTATAGATGAATAGCAGGCTTACATTTTGAAATAAACTCTTTTTTTCTTTTGTAAAATCAATTGCTTAGGCAGGAGAGTTCCTGACTTCCCAATTAAGCAATTTATCTAAAAGAAATCTTTTTTTCCCTTCCCTTCAGAGCACTAAACCCTTACTCAGCTTGAAAGCTGCATCAGTCTGCCAGTGTGGGATTAATGCCACAAACGTTGCTGCTCATATTTGCTGCAGAGATGACCTGCAGACATGACCATCATGTTAAAAAATAGCTTTTATAATTCCTCGTGCCTGATAACAGAGCCAAAACCTGCCTCTGTTTTCCCATATTTCTTTTTACTGGGTAGAGGAGGGGAAAAGGCACAAAATGTGGTCCCTGTCCCTGGTGGCCCATCCATCCCTGCTGCCTCCTGAGGCTTGGGCAGTTTCTGGAATGGTTTTCTGGCTGCAGTGGCTCTGGCTTTGCCATGTCCCTGTCTCCGTGGGCACACACGGATCCCTCCATGGGCTGTGTGTGAGCACTCACAGCCTGGCAGCCCAAAACCTGCACTAAGCCTGGTCCCACTGCACACCAGGAAGACTTAGGGCTTACTCTGGCTTTTTGGATAAATCTAGGGAAGGGAGGAGATGTTTTCTTTTCCTTTTAACCTGTTTGCCTGTTGTCAGTATAAATAAGTTTGAACATGTTTTGAGATTATCAGCACAGCTCCTGAGCACTGAAAGGAATCAACCCCTCAAAGCTTTTGAGCTTTCCCATCACTCACATTTTACCTGTATGAGCAAATCCAGTGTGTGTGTGGCACTGAGCAGCAATAGTGTGTTTATTCAATCTCTATCCTAACCTTGCTCCTCCGAGAGGTTGGAAGGAAATTGCTGTGCTTCTGCATTTTCTCCTTGTGGGACGTATTGTTTTCTGGTGCTTGTAAGGATCCTTTCCCCAACTCTCCTGCTAATTCAAACCCAAAATACCATTCTAGCAGTGCTGGAATGATTGACTGAAGGTTTTCTTGCTGTAATTTATACACATATCAATAATTTCTTAGTTGGTCTTTTTTTTTTTTTTTTTTTTTTTTTTTTTTTTTTTTTTTTTTTTGTACAGGACACAAAATCTTATTGCTGGAGCTGAAAACTGGAAAATTGGAGTTTGGGGTAGAGTCATAAGTTCTGTTTCCTCTGGTGGTAACTGTTCATCCAGGCAGAGATTCTCAGCAAGTGTTTCTGCTGAGCTTTTCTGTGGAATTAAAGTTGTTTTTTTAGGTTAACTGTTTCTCTTAGGAGGTGGAAGGAGACTTTCCATGGCCTAGCAGGCTGACCCAGCTGCACGAAGCTCAGGGTGACCTGAGCACTGCAGGGAGGGGAGCTGAGGCCTCTCACTCACTTCTCCTTTGTGCCTTTCTGTTTTCTTCTGGGTGTGAGTCCTTGTGGGTTGTTTGCCTGGAGAGTCACGAGCAAGTGAACCACTGTGGCAGAAAAAGAGATGGTGCCAGTCACTGGGCAGCCTGGAGGGAGCTGGCTCTGGTCTAGTCCCTGTGTAGCTCTGTTCAGCCATGCCTGGGCCAGCAGTAATTCTGTGGGGAAAGGAGGCAAAAGGAATATGGCAGAAAAAGACTGAAGAAAAAGAAGAGGGAGAAAAGTTAATCCATCAGAGCCACTCTGGTGGCCTCAGGAGACACATCTGTTGATGGCACATCACATACCTTGCTCATGTGAGCATCTCTACAGTTTGAGATGGTTTTTGCTTTCTGAGGTGACAGGACTGTGCTCATAGTAGAAACCTTTTCAAGTAATTTTTCACACAATATTACCTGGCTGCTGGGAGAACAACCATAGATTTGTCTGTTTAAAGACTCAATATATACTACCCATGGCTCTCTTTCCTAGTGATGATTTTTAAGCTATGAATTCCCTACATTTGCCTACAGTAAAACCTCAGCTGACATCCACGAGTACATATTTGTTGTATAGATTTAGTCTGGAGTTTGAAAAATCTCAGTTTTGTAATTCAACAGCTGTAATGTGTTTTCTGGGAACATTAATGTTTCTGAAACTTGATTATGCAAATATTTGCAGAGGGCAAACAAATGCTCAGCAAACAAATCCATAAAATAATTAAGCAAAGATTGGTGGTTTTCTGTTTTCATAGTATTTGTGCCTCTCTAAACATTTCCCAAACTCTCTGGATGCCTCTTTCCCCTCAGTGATTTAGAAGTCCCAGGTGACATTAATTGCATCCCAAGAGAGGTCACCTTTACTGGTGAAGCTGATGCCATGGGAAGAAATTTTTTGAGATATCTTTACAGATATTTTATAGATTCAAAGAACTTTGTCAGCATCATCAGAATTATAACACTAAGCACTGTTCAAATTTGAGGACTCTTAAAGAATGAAGAAAAAGAATTTTAGATGACCACTGTCCCCTTGGTTATTGGTGGGCAGCTGTGCTTTTCCACATCCAGTATTTAAATACCAAGTCATTGAGTTGACGGTTATGCTGTGAATGAGATTTATTTAATGAGTTGTAACTGAAATTACTGTCAAAAATTTTGATTTTTTGTTTCTTGTCATATTGGCTTGAAATTCTGCAGGGTCACTGTAGCAAACCTGAGACAGGCAAGTTATATTTGGACTGAGCTCCAGACACATGGAAGCGAGAGGCTTATTCCCTCCCAGGCTTTGTGTTCCCAGCACAGCTCTGTCATTTTTGTACTGGATTGAGCAGCATAAAATAAATGCATTTGTAGTCCCAGGCAGCATTCAAGAATGAATGTTGTGCATAAAATTGCTTGCTGAAGTGACTCGCCTGATGTTGCAAGAGAGATGGGCCAATAGAGAATTTGGGTCACTATACCCAAGAAGATTTCTGTAATTAAACTGGTTTGCATTTTTACAGGAAGAAGTTGAAAAAGCTTTAAAGTTTCAGCCTGTCTATCTCCTTTCCTCCTGAAACATATTGTTATAGCTTCAGATCTAAACCATTTAGAACCATTTAGATTTTGATAAAGAAAAGGATCGTTGTTGCAGGATTATGAAGAACTTATTTGTCATGTTGAGACAGATGTATAAACATGTATTTTCTGTGTGCGTCATCCTTCTCAGTACTCTAGCCTTACAAAATAAAACTGGCATGGGTTAAATGCCATGGAACTAAGAAGGAATGAGTTTAAATGAAAAATAAATAACTGATACTCAAGATTTTTGTTTCCTTTTTAAACTGTAATCAAAAAAATAGTGTGTGCTCTCATTTGATGAGTGCTGCACACACTGCAGAAAAAGTGCACTGCAAGATTTTGGAAAAGTGCCCACAACTGATACAGTGGGTTTTGGGAAGAATTTTATTTTTTATGGTTTGGTATTTTTAAAAACACTAACAGTTCTCAGGCTGCCTTCTTGCTTACGTCAGTTATTTTTTGAGGAGGGATGCAATGTGCTCATTATTTTCCAGTATTTCTCCTATGTTGTTGCTGCAGAGAAAGCAGACAGTAAAGTGTCTGAAAGCTCAAAGATCAGTCTTTAATGATTTCTGCATTTAGAACATAAGAATGAAACTACTAACATTACACCTTAACACAAATTTTCATTTCTATTTAACAACTGCTTTGAATGAAGACTTGTGTGATTGATCATGCACATTACACAATCAGCATTTTAACTTTTGAAATTAAAATGTTGAATACCTACAGGTATAGGCTATATAGAGTACTATGTGATAATGTAAGAGTTCTCCAGATTAGTACTGTGAATGTTTGACAAAGTCTCATAATGTCAAAGTTTAAATTATTGAATACCTGCAATTCTGCAGTAGAAAGTGCAATGTAGATCATGAGACATAAAAGGGAGCATGTTCCAGATGAAGTAGCTGAGTAAATATATCATCTAAGTGGTTGATAAAGTAGCTAAATTACTGTAAACAAACAATAAAACATCTTAGAGGAAATATCTCAGAGAAATTGCTTATTGAAAGCTTAAAAAGATAAATGCAAATTGTAAATATGTAAAGGCTGGAGGGCAGTTTTTTGATATAAGCTGTAGGTTCTCTTGACTGTCTGTCTAATACAGATGATATCCTTGAACAGTAATGACTATTGCCTCTGACACAGAGTAAAGCATAGCAGATGAGAGTTGATAAAAGATGCACCAAATCTATTTCTGCCATTAAATACTTATAGAACTATTTCTGGGCATTGTAATATGAAAACATTCAGTAAAAGGAAAACATTGAGACTGTATACATCATGAATCAATTATAAGCCATCTTAATGGATAAGAAATTACTCCCAAGGTATTTGTTTTATTAGTGAACTCAGTTCTGCAGAGCATCAATTCACTGCATACCACACAAACAGCTTTTTTTTTTTTTTTTTTCCTTCATGATCTTCGATAATTTTAGTTTCCAAGAAAATATCCAGGCTGGAATTGATCATCCCCTACCCCTAAGGCTGAAGATGCCAAATATACGATTTTATGCCAAAAGTATTTGTGGAAGCATGAAAGTTCTTGTCTGCCAGCCAGTGGCTGGATGCCATCAGCAGCAGAGGTGGCTGGGAGTTTTCAAGCTGGAGCCAAGGTGTTGTAAAAGTGTCCAGGGACACCTCAGAGCAGCCTTGCAACACTTAAAGGGCAACACTTCCTCATCTTAGGGGAAGGGTGGGGACAGACTCTTTAGCTGGGCCTGCTGGGGTAAGGAAAGGGGTAATTAAAATTTAAAGAGGGTAGATTTAAATCAGATATAAGGGTATATTTTACAATGGCAGTGGTGAAAGGCTGGAACAGGCTGCTTAGAGAGGTGGTAGAAGGCCCATCCCTGTAAACATGTTGGATTGGATGGGGTTCTGAACAACTTGATCTAGTTGAAGATATCCCTACTCACTGCAGGTTGGACTACATAAACTTTAAAGGTCCCTAACAACTCAAATTATTCCATGATTCTATGATAAAGGAGGAAATTAAAAGTACTATGAATCACAGCAGAGTTGTCAACAATATCCCCTCCCATCTAATGGGAGACAGCCTGGAAGAAACTGTTTTGTGCATACATTCCTCTGTGGTAACTTTTTCTCTTTATATTGTATTTTTCATCCTACTGCCTGTGCACAACTCTCATGTAGATGAAAAGGTAGTGGTAATGAGCTGAGCTGATGAATCTTTCAGAGGAAAGTGGAGAAAAAGAGATAAAATATTGCAACTGTTTTCGGTAAGGGGGCTCACTTGAAATACTTAATTTTTAATTCTCAGTGTTTTCTTAAAATGACACTTAAAAAAAAGATGATAAAAAAGTTTCTAAGATAATGAAGATACTAAAATGACACTGATAACCCTTCTGAATTCAGTATTATTTTATGTGACTGCTTTATTCATTATGATTTATGGAGAATATCCCTGGCTATAAAAGCTAGATAATAGATGGGTTTTATCTTTTTAATAACAGATCTAATCCTGCAGTCATTATTTAATCAAAATTCCTTCTCTTCCGAAGTTTTCTTGGATGTGTTTTTCTGAGTCAGGTCTGTGATTTTTAGGAGTTTCCATAGGTGACAATTTACATTTTCAAAAAAACACATCAAGAAATGATCATGTTCTTACCTCATGCAATCATGAGCAATTAAGCACTATTAATTCCCTTCTGTGAGGGACATTGAAACAAAGAAAAATATCTTGCACAGGGCTGTTGAGGGCTTGGTGTTAGAAGTGATGAGACCTTGGGGGTTTCTATCTCTTTTCAGTACCCAGCTGAAATACAATATTCAAGAAGAAAAGTACCAGTCTTGTTCCTTTTTAAGACAAAGTGGCAGAAGTTCTGTTGATTTTTAAGAGGACAGAGTCATTGGGTGAGTGATTCTTGATTTCTCTATGGGTCATCTGTAGGCTCTTGGACAAGGTGCAGAAGAAGGGTGTTGTTCTATTTGGGTTTTTGAGTTTTTTGTTTGGGTTTTTTTTTTCCAGACAGGAGGTATTTGTATTCACCTTTTCTAAAGAGATAGAAAGATCTAAAATTTGAAGGAAACATATTCTGTGAATAAAGAGTATTACTATGAAGAATATTTAATTATCTTTGCATTGTCAAAGTAATGAACTGGTGTACTTTCGATCATCACTGCTGTGTGAAGAACAGAGGAAGGACACAAAAAACTAATGAAAATTTTCCCTGTCCAACCACATTTGATAGATTTGCTTGTCGTTCAGCAAGAAATGCCACAGAGCTGGGAAATCTCTCTGGCTCTGCTGGAGGAGTTTGAGTTACGTTTCTTAATAATGCAGCTTTATATCTAGTGGTGAGTTACAAAGATTTTTGCCCTTGTTTTCCGAAGGCAAGATATGATACAAGTTCACTGATGAGATGAAAGCTGGTGATGTTGAGTGCAATCAACATGCATCAAATGATCTTTTGAGGAAACTTGGTTGTACAACTTTTTGAGGCAGACTCTAGGGCTTCTTGGATACATCATTTCTTCATAGAGCACTGAACGTGCTGGAGGAATATACAGCATGTATAATGCATGCTGTAGCACCGTGCTGGTGAAATGTGGATGGAATCAAGTAATAAAACCAGAGAAATTGTTGAAATCTGTTGCAGACCCTGAGTGTAATTGATAAATAACTACCAATAACCAGAGCAATAACAGTTCCTGTGCTGTGCACACACTCAGAAGCAGTTTATGTTTTCAAGGGAAGTTTAAATCATGTCTGGGTTTTTCTGGGTTTTCAGAAGGTGTAGTCCTGGTTTCGTTCCTGAGGTGTTTTGGTTTTCTGAAATTCTTTTCCCAGGGAATTTTCTGCAAACAAGAGAAGGGTTTTTGTAACTGTATTATGTTTTTCATTCCTTTTCCTAGGAGGGACTTCTTCTTGATGTCTCTCTGGTCTGACCAATATGGTTGAAGAGGTTTGTCTTTGTTTCACCAATCAAAATGGTCTGTGTAGAATAGTATAAAAGGGAGACACATCCCAGAAATAAAGGAGTCATTTTCAGCCTTCTGAAGTTCAGAGTCTGTGTTGTTGTGGTGTAAAACAGCATCAAGAAGCAGGGGTGCAGTGCAGGTGCTCTTTCCATGTGCAGCAGCCTCAGAGGGCCACGCTGGGAATGGGAACACCCTGCACAGAGACATCTGTGTGCCCTGGTGGACTCAGTTAATCAGATCTGAGTGGGAACATACAGAGAGTTCCACTGTCCCACCTGATGACTCTCTCAGCTGCTGGAATGGGATCACACCTGACCATGGGCTTGTACCCTTTGTTACTTGATTCCAAAACTGTTTTGAAATCATATGATTGTGCAAGGAGAGCAAGCTTAGATGGCCTCTCTGCCATGGCTGGAAGGTGCCTTGAATGTTCGAGCACATTAAATACACACAAAGTGCCAGGTGACTTTGTGATTTAGTGTGGTGATAGGAACTCCCACTGATCTTCTTCTCCTTAATCCCATTTCAGTAGGTGGCTCTTGGACACATAAGATTAGTAGCCTGCCAATGATTATGTGAATTTAATGCTAGCTTCTAAATTTTATTTAATTGCTGTGAGATTCACTTTGGGTTTCTGGTCCAATAACATTTTAGTAATTAGTGACCTAACAGACATACAATACTGCAACAGTCATTTGGATGTAAGTTTTGTTGGTTAAAAGAAGATCAGGCACTCTTTCTGTAATTAAGTGTGGCTGTGAAAAGGGAGGACCAGCACAAGGCAGCACAGGCAAGGGAAGAGAGAAGATCTTGGTTTGCAGATGTGCTGGTGGGGCAGCGAGGTGTGTCAGCCAGAGGGACGGGTGGATAGGGAGGTGTCTAAGGAGAAGGGGTAATTGCCATGAGACATCAGGGCCTTCAGCCCCTTAAAGAGCAGCTGATGAGATTTACCTGCCTGTGCCTGAGGTCTCCCTGGGAGATCTCCTAGGGCTGGAAGGGACCTGAGACAGGTCTTTTGAGAGCCGTGTAAGGGTCACTTATCACTTCCACCTGCAGCTGAAATGATAAAAGCGATGTTTGGGTGAGCAGGGAGTGTCAAAGCTGGATCCTTCCATGCACTCCTGGCTTCTGAGGACAGTTCTGACACAGCTGGAAAAGGACACCTTGAAATTTGGCATAGCCATGGGGCAGAGCTGGAGGTGTAGCCACAAGCTCTGGGAAGAGCTGGACACCTTTGAGCAAACTGGTGTCCCTGACATTTGCAGGGGGCTTGGAGCGAGGTATCTACAGGGGCTCTTCCAACCCAAACCATTCTGGGATTCCATGGCTCAAATGTCATGTTGTGTTGCTACACTGGAAATTTGTAGAAGCTTTTTCAAAACAAATACTTATATTAAATCCCCCCATATCTGTGAGAATTAGAAGTTGCTAATTTCAACGAGTAGTTTTGCTTGAAGGAAATTCCTTAGGGAATAGAATGAAGGAGATTTTTCTCATTTTTGTATCAATGCTTCTGTTAAGTATTTATGAATAGAAGTTTCTCTGTACTTTGAAGCCAGCCTCTTTCTCAGATATGTATTAGCGTCCAAATCTGTCACTATAACATCCTGAATCCTTTAATTAGGTTTGCCAGTTCATGAGTAAACTAAAGTTGCTTCATCAGATGTTTTTTTGCGACAGAAAAGATGTTTCCTTGATGTTTTGAGTTATTTACATTTTCTGCAATGCAAATTCTAGACATCGCCTTTCAGAAGGCTAAATGAGCTTGAAAAATAGAGGTCATATCAAAGTGATCTAGAGCTAAGTCTTACTTGTGTTGACTTTATGTTGTTTCTAAGTAAAAAAATATTCAGAAATGAAAACTCTTCCTTCAGCTCAAGAGTTCATATGGTAGTAATTGCTATAAGACTTCTCTCTTATGTGGCAACAGACCCCTTCCTTCCTTCCTTCCTTCCTTCCTTCCTTCCTTCCTTCCTTCCTTCCTTCCTTCCTTCCTTCCTTCCTTCCTTCCTGCCTCCCTCCCTCCCTCCCTCCCTCCCTCCCGCTCTCTCTTCCTTCCTTTTCTTGCCTTCTCCTTCTTTTCAACATTTTTTTTTTACCCGGATATTACAATATAAGATTCCCCATAAAATAACAATATAAAAGTACTTAGTTGATATGCCTCTCTACATTTTCTAGCAGGAGCTGTAGCATTTTATGGCAAGACCATCTCCTCTGTGGATGGAAAGCTTTTCAGAAGCAGGGCTATTGCCTGTGGTATGAAACAGCATAGCTAATGCCGTGAAACAGTCTGAGAGTCAACGTGTGGTCTGGCTGCCTTCCCCTGACAGGGCATGAGCCAAAAATCCATAAAAAATTAAATACGCAAGTTTTTACACTGTATGTGAGCAAGTACTATTCCTTTGGGTTCTACCATGTGTGGTGTTCCAAGGAACAGTTGAAAGAAAAAATTGCTGTCTTGGCTCATCTGAGGGCCCTGAAGGTCCAAAAGAATAAGCAGCGTTTCTCAACTTGTCTAGATTCAAAGATACTTAAATGGAGTATGTAAAAGTGTTAGGTAGACTTCAATGAAAAATATTTTAGAGCACTTGTATATTTTGCACTTAATCTTACTTTTAGAAGTGGAAGTTTAATGGGGCTTTTTCCCCCCTAAAGTAAAACTTTAAGTAGAAGTACTCATTCTTTGCACAACCATATTCTTCTGCAAGCTTTTTGAGTTGAAGTGGGATCAAATTTCCCATGCTGATAATGAAATAAAGATTCAGACTGTGGAATAAAGTTGATAATCAGTAACAGCTGACTATGGTAACCAAGTGAAGGCTTTAAAAATCCTATTATTTCAGAAAAGTTCCAGATCACATTTAAGAATGATTTAACCAATTCTTGGTAAAAACAAAACAAACAAAACCAAAAAAAAACCCCAAACCCCCTAAAAAACCAACTAACAAATGTAGAATACTTTGGCAAAGAATACACATCCTTGTAAAGGGAAATTAAATGCAACAGAATTTGACTTGACTCTAAAGGACTTTATATGATTCAGGTGAAAGGTTTGATATTGTCTCCTAGTCTGTAAGGACATACAAGCTCAGGATAGACTGACAGGCATTTATTTCATCAGTGATCCCACACGTGCTTCTCACTGCTAAATTGCAAAAATATAAAGTTTACAGATCACTCATACCTTAAATTCTTATTAGAATAAATCAGAATCTATGCTCAAAAGAAGCTGTTTTTGTGCCATGTGATTT
The DNA here is from genome assembly GCA_024734555.1 of Trochalopteron elliotii. Taxonomy (NCBI): domain Eukaryota; kingdom Metazoa; phylum Chordata; class Aves; order Passeriformes; family Leiothrichidae; genus Trochalopteron; species Trochalopteron elliotii. The sequence goes on from JANPWX010000201.1 coordinate 662,912, forward strand.
TTCTCTTCATACGCATGTTTACATTGTATTTTATCCTTCTTTCAGGTCAACAGATAAGAAAAATTTTTTTGGGGTCACATTATTTAGCATTTTATTCTGTAAAAATCGAGCTTTTTGTTCTAAAAGAAATATCAAAGCTCTGTAAGTAAAATTTCACAGCCTGCCCCTCCTTCCCCCAACTTAAATCAATGGGGGATGTTAAGACATTGTTAAGAGTAAACGAATAAATATTAATTCTCTTTCCATCCCCTCATTTGTTACAGTTTGTAGGATTAAACAGGTGAGCAGCAGAAGGCTTCTGGGCCTTTCCAAAAGAGGAGCAGAAGGGTTGCAGGCATAAACTCCTTTGGAGATTGGAAAATGTCAAGTACCTTTTAAAAAACATTCAACCTAATTAAAATTTATTTGACCAAAAATGGTGATAAACCACCTAGTGTACAGCGTGTGAGGGTGCTGGTTTTGACATTAAGATATAAAACAAATTCAAAATGCCATAAAAATTGTAGTACTTTGTACACTCTGAATGGAATGACATTTTCCTTCCTCTTCCTGGATCTGTCAGAGTCCTGACTTCTAAAACCCCTGTTTACTGCCTTAGAGTCTTTGCAAACACAGCCACCTCATGGGATCCCTTCTGAGGATATCTCTTGGATGTGAAAATGATGTTTTCTTTAGAATCAATCCCATGGCAGCCCTGAAGGTATTTTTGGTAAGTTTTCACCAGAAACAGGAGACTTAAAAAGCAAGAAACAACGCTTAGAATTCATCTTCTAAAAGTGACATAATTTCTAGCTTCCAATGAAGAATTAGCCTCACGATTGGATGAAATTGGTTTAACATTTTCTCCTCAGCTGGCTACTCAAGGTTTACCTCAGGAGGAGTTGCTGGTGCTCCAACTGTATCAACTTCAGCCAGCTCATCACATCACACTGCCGCCCACCCAGCGCAGCCAAGGGTTGCCTCTGTTGGATGCCAATTAAAGAGTCTTGCTCTAATTCTTTGTGTGCAGCAAATTAATTAGTTAATTGAGAGATGGATAAAGTCTAAGAAAATTTTTAAAAATGAGCAACCTGTGCATAGATCTGGAGTTTGCTCTTCTGTCAAAAGACAATTTACATTTCCAGTTCTGAAAAACAGGGAGCCTCCTCCACTGCCAAGTAATGCATCAGGTGCAGTGAAATGCAAATGGTTGAAATATTCTAGAGTATTTCAGAAGTAGCAAAAATTTCCAAAGGCAACAGAGTTTGTGTAGAAGCTGCTGTGGCTGTAATGGACATGTTTTGGGCAGTCCTGTGTCACTACTGAGTAGCTGTCCAGGAAAGTAAAACTGAAGCCAAATTTCTTAAGATGATTAAAAATAACATATGCATAATCTTTAATAAGCTACTAATTAGAGAGGTGGCTGTGTTTAAAGCATCCACAGATATTGCAAAACTGTGCTCTGGAATATCTGCTTATGTCTGAGGTGGCGGAGATGGGCTGAGCCAGAGGCAGACAGAAATGGTGGGCACAACAATCCCTCCAGTGTTTCCATATATACAAATAATGCATGAACTTTCTGTGAGGAATTTATGGAGAAATTATCATCCAGGTCACCAAACTCCATGTTTTTGTCCCTGATCTGCTGGGGGAGGAGAGGTGACTGTCACCAGTTCCATCCCCATGCTGCTTTGTGGATGGTTGTCATTAGTGATTACAACTTTCATGTCTGTAATTACTGAGATGCTTTAATTCAGTCTGATACAAAATGAACTTAAGGCTCAGTGGATTCTCATTTGTGCTTTTTTAAAAACAGGGTTTCGTAACACAGCCTGAAATTTAGTTCACTCTGAAATTTCTGGAAGTTGACTGTCAGTGAGTTTGGGACCAGTTTTGACCAAGACAGTTTATGGCCTTCTGGTAAACCACATGAAAATTCGAGGATTTGGAGGCATTCCCTTATAATCATTATTTCATGTCTGAAAGGAACCTCAGGGTATAAATTTTCAGGTTACTGGGATTTTTTTTTTGTTGAGTCCAAGTCAGTCATGTGCTTTTGTCCACAAGGGCCCTCTAAAACAGACATTATCTACATCCTAAACAGAAAAAAAAAAAAAAAAAAAAAAAAAAAAAGGCATACTGAGAGGAAAGTGATTTATGAAGCTCATAGGTAAGCACTAATTTATTTGCAGATTTGTAATACATCTAAACAAAAGGATTTTCCTAAATGCATTTCAATGGCATTACCATGTAGGCCAAGTAATGCAAAACAACAATCTGATTATCTTCCATTTGTCTTGTGGCATTCAGGATTTGATCCAGCACAAAAATAGGAGCCAGATAAAGAGCAGCACTGAGCTCAGTAAGTAATGTAACTCATCCTCTTGGTTAAAAATGTTTATCTGCAGTCAAAGCTGCAACTGCCTGTAAATGGCTTAGAGAAATGCCCTTGGTGAAAGCCTTAAAGCATGTGCCTAGTTTTAAAATATGGATTTGCTTTGAAATGCAAAGAACATATCATAGCATAAAAGTAATTTTCGAACAATATAATTAGAAGTGCCCATATAGTCTTCTTTGGCTGTGAACAACCATGATATGGTAGTCAGATCCCTATTGCTCTTACCAGGCAAAATGGAGAAACAGTAATGGATGGAATTACTGAAAAATGTCAAGAAATGGATGTACAAATTGCTAAGGGTTTTTTTAGGGCTTTCTTTTGGGCGTATTGCTTCAGGAGGAAAATCTGGGCTTCCACTTGAGTGAGAAATCAAAATTATGCTTGGAATGAGGGACTACCTACAGCTACAGAGGGGGTTTATTAGGGAAAAAGGGTTTTCTCAGTACTTTTGCCATCCTCTGAGAGCTTGTAGGGAGACACATGTTGCCACCCAGGGACTTGAGGACCATTCCCTGCAGTGTGGGCTTTGTCCCTGCTGAGCCCCATGTTCTCCTCAAGCAGGTCTGTCTCTCTTCTCTGGGCTCTCAGTTTGCCCCAGTGAAGCCATTTCCTCACCTTCTGAGTGCTACCAAAGCTGAAGCCCAGAGACAAGAAGTAAATCAGACAATAAAACATGTGGGCAATCCTTAAATAATTGTGTACCACAAGAGACTTGTTTCAGGATTACTAACTAGGATTACCAACATACAAGATTTTTACTCTCTGCTTTTGTAAGTACCTTATATAGGAATTAGGACAGTGTCTTCTGAAATCTAAATGTATGAGAACTGGCTGGCACTGCAGCTTTTGTTCCTGTCAGCAGCAGCAAGAGCAGGAGAGCATGAAAAATGTGATCTCTGAGCATTTTGAGGTGAGACAAAGTGGGAGAAGAGGTTGCCAAACCTCAGGTGTAGATAAACTATTTCTACAGTGGTCAGCTGACAGGCTGGCACTACAATATATTATAAATCATGCTGCCTATAAGTTAGCTGCTGGTTTCAGCTGCTTCTGGTGAAAGCAAAAAGTGCAAGCTACCTTACCATGGGCAAATAAGCTTCCATCCTGCAATGGGTGAACAATACTGTACAATTTAGTTTCCTATTTTTAATGTTACTTTGCTCTGATATTATGCCAGAATCTACTGGAAAAGGAAACATAAATCTCTACATTCTAACATATAGTCAAATAGGATTTTTGAATATGTAAATTGTAAACCCAGGTGGAACTGGAAGCTCAAGAGCTCAGTAAAAGGTTGTTTTCAAGAAATGTTTAATAGACTCTAACCACTAATCTTATCACCAGGTTACACTTGGCACATGTATCAGTGAAATTTAGGAAGGCTGAATAGGAGAATGTGTCTTGGGTTGACAGGAGCAGCATTGCACTGAGAAAAGAAAAGGTGCAGTTTATAAACAACTGCTGCTTACAAGGCAGAGGGGAAGAAAACTTCAGTATGTTCAATTAAAATCAGATGAAACCTTTTGAGGAAAGCTGTCAGGTCTTCCTAGTTGGCTGGCCAGTCTCCATGTGTTGCAAGGTCTTTTCCATACAGATATTTCTGTTCCTTGCTGGGACAAATCAGCACTGTTGGTGCTGGGAGGATGATTTCCTGCCTTTTTGATCTGTGCCAACTATTTTTATATCCTGAGAAGGGATGAGTAAAACCACCCAACTTAAATTTTCTACAGTCTTCAGTATTTTATCTGTCTCCACTTTTCCAAAACCATATATTCACATTATTCTACAGTGTAATATATGTGATGCTTGGAGGTTCATCCAGTCCCCTCTCCTATAGGCAGCAGGCTTTGAAATGTGTTTAATTACTTTTGTGTAAGGTCTGGTGAGTTGGGTCAGGCTGCACACAGGGGGAGTGTAAATGCTCAGTTTGGTGTGCACCAACAGACCCTGACCCTGTTCCTCTGACCTTACACCACTCAGCTGAATTTCAAAATCTGCTTTAGCCCACAGGCTTCACCCCCCAGCATCCACCCTTGCCTCTTGTGTGGGGTAGGAGTGGATGTGCTGGTGAGACAGCAGCAAAGGAGTTTGCTACAAGGGCAGGCTGCTAACCCAGAGAGAAAAATAGAATCTGTACTGTCTGTCCTCTAAAGTGAGGCTGTTGAACATCCCTGCACCAAGATGTTTAATTTAATCTCAGTTGTACAGTAGTCTGTGCCCTCCAAGACATGTTAATACACCATGAAAGGTTTAATTTTGATGCCACCAGCCAGACTTCTCTCCTAAAGGCTGGGCTCCTGGGCTGTGCTAGAAAGAAAAAGAGAGGAAGAAAGAAAAAGAGGTTTAAAACACTTTTTTTAGGACTGCTATCCTGTGAAACTTTATGGGATTATAAATCATATCAGTAGCTACTGAAATCTTTAGTCATGGGTATTTTTTACAGAAAATGTCAGAAAAACATCACAGAATGTGTTAACTGTAACTTGCTTTTACCGCCTGATCCTGAGTGTACATGCAAGTGTTAAAAAATGAGTATTTTAAAAGAAAACTTGGCAGCAGAATATCCAGAATTTTCAGGAGAAAAATGTGTATTTCTTTTGATGTGGATCATGTGTTAGCAGGGAGGGATAATCAGAAAGTACCACAGCCACTCAATATCATATCATACATAATTCTATTATAAATAATTCTCAGCAGATATGACTAATTTAACACACGTTGGCATTACCTGTTGGTGCTGTGGGATATGCTTGCAGCTGTCATTTCAGGTCTTTAATGTTTATTATGTTACTGTCTCTTTTCTTCTTATTTTATTATTAAATCTTTGCCTGGTTGTTTCAAAAATTCTCCATTCTTTTTTTATTCCCATATACTATTCCTGTTAGACACAATTTATTAAAAACTCACATAATATTGCATGTTAAATGGTAAAGCATGTGTACTTTTGCTAAAAACCACAGCAGTCATTGTGTCTAGTAGTTTAGATCCCTTGCCTAGCAGGGGTGTGATCACAGTAGGGATATAAAAGTCTACTATCTTTGTGTTAGAAGAGCATTCGAAACTCATTTGGGCAAAACACTTGGCAGAGAGCACAACCCATTGTACAGGTGAGCACTCCATAGAAGCACTCTCTATATGTAAGCTGAGACACTAAAGGAACACTCAGAAAAGCTTGAATTATTTATTTCCACGTGTTACCCGTTAAAAGCACTTTAAGATCACTCCAGAACACTCCTGTCAGCACACAATAATCTCAGGAACAGGAGGAGATGAAAGACACACTGCTTGGGAGAGGCTTTGCAGAGTGGAAGTGCAGATAACTACTGCTTAAATGGCCCAGCACTGGCTGTCTCCAGTTCTCTAGACACTGGGATAGGACTGAGACATTTATTTCAATTTTGCAAACGATTTTGCCTTCAAATCCCCAGGCCATGCCACTGTCCTGCTTTGATGCACCCAGAAAACTTGTCTGCACTCAAACTTTGCCTCATGGCTGGACAAGCTATGGGAGAGTTGTGTTCTTGCACCAAATGGCTGTGAAAAAAAATGTGAAAAAAACCCAGCTGAAATTATTGCATGCAGGATGGTTTATAGACTATAAAAGATAAATTGTGGAGAAAATTCTGTCCTCCTTTAGGTGAACAAATTTTCATCCAAAAGGAAAGCTGCACAAGTAGGTAATGAAGTCAAATAAAATACAATTAGAACTTTGTTTTCCAGATGCATCAGACCTCTTGTTTGCAAAACTTAGTGCTAAACTCTGTGCAAAAGTTTTAAATATTCATTAGTATTTTAAAATTGTGGTAATTAGCCACATTGGTAACTGTGCATTTTTCTAATGAGTTAATGCATTACCATTGTCCTGATATGCTCATGTAGAACTTCATAATTAAGAACTGGATAAACCAAACCTTCTTAGGTTCTGGGATTACTCCCTGACTGCATGTGGTTTTTTTACATCAAATTTAGTCACAGCTAGATTGGTATCAAAACCCTAAAGATTTTTGTGTATCACTGTCATCTTCCCTGCCCATGGGTGATTAAATTTTAACTTGTCATGAAACAGAACTAAAAGTCAGCAAGCAGTAGGGAAAAAAACTAACAAAATTACTCTCCCAGTTTCTTCCAAGAAATGGAGGACAGGCAGCACCAGAGGACCTGAAAGAACAGGAGTTATTTCCCTGCCTGGCAGAGCCATGGCACAGGCAGCCCCTCCTTCCCTTGGGCCATTTTCAGTTCGGCCTCCTTATGGAGTGACTTAAAACAATCCTCTGAAAAATGTGAAAAATCCCTGCAGTGTTACTCCCCTCTAAGTTGTCTGCTGGGGTCGTGCAATGTTCCCACTGGATGTGGCAATGAGGTTACCAAACAACAAAAAAACCTTCTCTCTCTCAAAGACTGAATGAATGACTATTTTATAAGTAGTACTAAGTACTAAGTTTTGCCTCTTTACATTGTTTGTAGAAAATGAACAGTTTATAGTAGGAAAAGGGGTTGGTTTAGAAATTCATTTGTGGTTTTTTTCTTTTCTTATTTTCTTCTCTTAGTGTATGTTCATAAAATTTATCTGTTTTACTTTTAAGTTAAGCCTATTTTGCCTTTTTTCTCCCAAAATCCAATCTCCCAGTTAGCAAACAAAATACAGCAAACATAAAACCACCACATAAATAGTGCTGTGACTCAAATTAACAAACCAAAACCACTACAGGTTTGAAAGGTGATGAAACATGACATTGAGGGCAGTCCCAAAGGGTCACTCCTGTGGTTCCTTGTCTTGGTGGCCAAGATTTGTGGCAGCATTTACTGGTGTAAAAATGCAGAGTCCCTTACCTTGCTTTGGTGGTACCACTGTGGGAGGGTGTGCTCACATCTGTCACCAGCCACTCTTCACAGTTTCTTAGTTTCTTTGCATCAGCTTTGTACTGACCTTTATTTTCTTCCTTAAAAGGATAAAAAGAGTGGATCAGGTAATGTATTTCTACCATATTTTTAGATTTCTTCTGTCATTAAAAAAAAAAAAAATTAAGAGAATGAAATTGTCGGAGAGTCAGTTGAGTGTAAATGTTTATTGCTAAAAAAGTGTGAAATTCTACAATTCTAGTTTCTGATGATGCATTTATTCTCTGTTTTTTTTTTTTAACTGCCTTTTTAATAGCACAGAGAGAGTGTTGTCAAAATAATGATTTATCTGGAGCTCCAAAAATCACAGATGTGATTTACACTCTATTGAAAATCAGTGGGATACACTTCAAGTACTGTTGTGATTTTTAAAATCCCACCAAGAATGAGGGCTTCCAGGGGTGCCCAAACACAAAGTCAGCTGCTTTGGACTACAACATCATTTTGAGGTGAGTATCTTGTTTGCTCTGTGGGGAAGGAAACGCACAGATCTGTCTTTGACAATCTGCACTGCAGGTCTGGAGGCACTGACTGAGCCTGCTGGTCACACTTACATCTGTCTGGTGTTCAAAAGGAGTCTGTGGCTGTTCTGCCTTTTCTGTCAGAGCATGGTTTTATGACAGGTGATATGGCCAAGGCTGCAGGACAGAATACTGCAAAACTTGGATGGTTTTGTGTAGCAATAGAAAAAACATTTCAGAACTATCACTGAAAGCTGATAACCTACTTTAACCTGCTTTTAACTGAATGTCCCATTAAAATCTGTGGCATTTGGTGCTGCTGGAAATCAGATAAAGTATTTGTAACAAGACATTGTAATTGGAAAATACTGATTTGTCCGAATGAGAAAGGTTTCTCTTCAGTGTGTTGCTTTGCTCATGAAATATGAGGAAAAGCTTTGAAATTATGGGAATATTTTATTTAAACAATTTTGTAAAAAAACCCCACATTTAGTATCCTCTTGTGATCCAGTTTGGTGATTAATATATTTCTAAAAAAAACCTGAATTCAAATAAAATATTTGCAAACTATTGAAAAGAAATGCTCTCCTGTTAAATGAGTGTGATTCAGTACATAGATAATACCTGAAAGCACTTGAGTTTTTCAGCTTTCTTATGCAGAAACATAAAGCCTCAGCACAAAACCAGAACAGAATGTGGATTTCCTGGAAATGCTGTTGAGCTAAAGAGAACAACTCACCTCCTCCCACAAAGAACTCTGTGAAAGTCTCTGCTATCACTAAGTCAACAGTGCACTGTAAGTTTTTAGACATAACCTTGCAGAGATTTCTTTTCCCCAGGTTCTCCAATGACCTCTGCTCATAGGCTAAATGAGCTGTTCTGTAATGGAAATATCCATTAGAAGAAGAGAAGACAAACCTGACGTATTTCTTGCACTTTACTGAAAAGAATCTGTAATTCCCTTCTGATTGAAAAAAAACCCAAAAAACAAACAAACCAAGCAAGAAAAAAACCCAAACGAACCCAAAACCAAAAACCAAAAAACAAACCAGCTGAAATTATTACATGCAGGATGGTTTATAGACTATAAAAGATAAATTGTGGAGAAAATTCTGCCTTCCTTTAGGTGAACAAATTTTTCTCTAAAAGGAAAGCTGCACAAGTAGGTAATGAAGTTAAATAAAATACAATTTGATCTAGTTAGAACTTTGTTTTCCAGATGGATCAGACATCTTGTTTGCAAAATTTAACATTAAACTCTGTGCAAAAATTTTAAATATTCATTAGTATTTTAAAATTGTGGTAATTAGCCCAACAACTGTGCATTTTTCTAACAAGTTAATGCACTACCATTGTCCTGATATGCTGGTGTAGAACTTCATAATTAGGAACTGGATAAACTAAACCTTCTTAGGTTCTGGGATTACTCACTGATTGCATGTGGGTTTTTTACATCAAATTTAGTCACAGCTAGATTGGTATCAAAAATCCTAAAGGTTTTTGTGTATCACTGTCATCTTCCCTGCCCATGGGTGATTAAATTTTAACATCTCATGAAATGGGATTAACAGTCAGCAAGCAGGAGTAAAAAGAGCTAATAAAAAAGTGCTAAAGTAGATCAACTCTTGGTGTAAATTGAGGTCTCTGAACTCAGTGTAGAATTCCCTGGTTTAACCAGATAAGAATTAGACACACTGAATTTCATGTTTTGCCTTGGATTCCATCTGCTTCACTAGTTTTTAAATATGGAAAATCCTTGGGCAGCACAGCACAGCAGGTGAATGTTTCCTGGAGAAACACCTTCTAATTTCAGACTACATGGCTCCTGTTCTCCCTGCCATAGAGTGTGAACACAGTGTTAATATTTGGGAGAAAATAACAGAAATCACGTGGGAATTTGTTTTTTATTAGGAATTCCAACATTTTCTACAAAAAGGAAAGCAGCTTCACTCTGGCTGACAGCTTCAGGGGAGGCACCAACAATGGAATTAATATGCTCAATTTTTTTTTGAGAGGAGCAACAGGCTCTGCTTGAGTTTCAGCAGGCCAGAGATTCCCTGAGTATGCTTCTGTGCAGGCAGTGTTGGCCCTTTTATGAAAGTCTGTAAATCTTTAATTTACAAACTAATTTAACAGGCAGCTGTGTGTGCTCCTTTGCTTTTGCTGCCCAGCTCTTTTTCATGTGTTGGGGTGTGCCTCTTGATTCTGTGAGGTGATTTACATGTGTTAGTTTAGAAATAATGCTTTGAAGAATAAGGGTTTCTTCCTGTAGCTGGAGCATCTCTTTCTGCCCATGCAGGACAACCTTTTCTGTTTTATAAATGTGCCTATGGTTCAATGCTCTGGAAAAAGAAGGAGCAGGGAAGAGCATTTGACAGTCTTAGCACCTGCTCACCCACCTTTGAACACACATCAAAGAAGAGGTTCAAGGGGGAAAGAATGGTACTTTATTTTTGTGGAATAAGTTTTTAAAGACAACTTAGTCATCTGGTAACTGGGGCAACAAGGGAAAGTGTTTGCTTTCATGTATAATGGGAAAAAAGGAAATAGTTTCTTCTAATGAAAATGTGGGGTTTTTTTTCTTCTTTTCTGTTGACAAAATTAAGGAAATTGTGCAAACAGAGCTGCTAAAATTGTTCATTATACCACGTTGTAACTAGCACCTTAATGCAATGTTTTCTTAACAAGTAATAGTTCTGAAATGTCATTGAAAACCTTAGTGTAAAAATAAGTTGATTTTTTTTTTTTAATTGTGCAATTGAAATCTGGGCAGAGACTTTTTACAAGGGCATGGAGTGATAGGACAAGGAGGAATGGCTTCAAACTGAAAGGGAATAGGTTTAGATTGGATATAAGGAACAAATTCTTCACTATGATGGAGGTGAGGCCCTGGCACAGGGTGCCCAGAGCAGCTGTGGCTGCTCCATCCCTGGAAATCTTCTAGGCCAGGTTGGATGGGATTTGGAGCAACCTGGGACAGTGGGAGATGCCCCTTCCCATGGCAGGGGATTAGAACTGGATGATGTTTAGGATTCCCTCCAATCCAGAGCATTCTTAAATCCTATGATTTATTTTGACTTAATTAGGAACTCTTCAAATTTTTAAGTAATTTCCACCTGGTACTTTAGAGGGATGCCCTGGTTAACTTGCTTCAGAATATTCTAAAGGTTGGAAAAGGAAGAGTGGTCTTTTATGCTATACTGTGAATAAATACTGCAGATTAAGGTCAAAACAATGTCTCAGATTGCCACACCAAACATGCTATATTTAATCACTGTATTTAGAATAATTTTCATTGCAAAGCCCAGGCTTTGATTTAAGAAGTTAAAAAGGATTGATGCTCGTAAATTACAGTTCAAATTCATGCACAATCAAATTATGAAAATAATACCCATGGCTGAAAATTCAGTGGTCTGGCTGTAAGAGTTGTCTCATTGTTAAACCTTTGATCCGTGATTTTTGGCAGAAAAAAGTCTGATTTAAGGTTTAGGAGACTGGATTATGTCTTGATAAATGAATTAATTTGTCAAATGACAGGCTAACAAGTCATTTAAAGTCCTTTTGATCTGCAAAGAATACATGTGTACTTCCTCCATGACAACAAATGCTTATCTTCCATCCTGTTTGGGCATCAGTAAAGATCAGTTCCCTTCTGACTGCACAGCATTTGTGGTCCCAGGTGTTGGCACTGTGCTTGACTAGCCAGGCTCTCCCCCTGTACCCAGTCTGGGAGTGCCCATCAGAAAATTATCACTTTAATTTGCTAGTGAGGATCAGCTGGCAAGCCAGGAATACAACCTTGTTCTCTGAGGGTGCTTTGCCATTTCCCTCCAGGCCTGTTCACCAAGGGCAGGTTCTCCTGGTGGGCAGCTTTGCTAACGTGGTGGATAATTTAGTGCAAAATCCTCAAGTTTTGTCCTCATAGTCCCTGAAGCAGAAAATCCCTGAGAAATCTATGGATACTTCCTGCTGCCTGGGTTTGACCTGCTTGAGTGAGCACGTGAGATCTTCTAAGGTACAGAACAAATGTTCCAAATTAGTTTTCGTGTTTTGTTATTCTGTTTTATCAAAACTGGTAGTTGTGAAAGTACTTGGTTCATACTGCTGCATGTTAGACCAGATTCAGCTTTTTTTGACTTTCAGTGACTTTCTCAAAGTTATTCTACATTTGTTTTTCATTTGTGCTCAAGCAAAATATTCTATAAAATGCCGTGTAGGCAGTCCAGAGTTTCTTGTAAGATTTCTTCTCTAGTTGCTTGAGAAAAACTTTTTAGTGTGGACCTGCTTGAGGTAAGAGTTACTGTAGTGCAAAGTGAGTGGGACAGAGATTGTTATTATGATATTCAGGGCTTGTTTGGGTGAAATTCCTTGTCTTTTGATAGTGCATTAGAAGTGGGACAAAATATCCAATTTAAATGCAACTATGCAAATAAATTTTAGCTTAAATGTGCTTAGAATTCTGTGAATGCAGATTGTGGAGTCTGGGTGTCATTTAAAAATGCAGTGACAGAGGAATGTGATTTCTGGTAGCTAAGCCAAATTTCTGTCACTAATACTGATATGTTTAAGAGGCAATGGGAAAAATCCAGTTCTTTGTGGTATCTTGTAGAGGTCTATGATACAGAAGATAACAAAGGCAGCTTATTATATATAAACTTGATGCTTCCAGCTTGGAAAAAAATTCTCATAAAACCAAGTAAGATTATGTGGCTGCTGAAGAGATAAGGTGTCTGTTTTTTGGTTGTGGGTCATATAAAAAGATAACAGAACTGAACATTAGAGTTATTGAAAACTCTAACTTCTGCTTTAGTTCTGAAGGTGAAAGCTTCCATTTATATGTTCTTTCTCAGCAGTTTGTGTGCTGTAACCTATTATATAATGTTAATTTTACTCTGGAATATAGACTAGTTCAGGGAAGGACATTTGGCAGGGCCAGGTGTTTGCTGTTTGAGCTTCTGGTGTGGCTTCACACCTAACTCTGCAAATCCAGATACCAGTAAATTTATCTGCTGCTCTTTATTTCTGAAGCTTTAAAGTCAAAGTTTTTTATGATTGGTACTTGCTAGGAGCCAAGAAAGGACAAAGCCTCTCTGTAGTGTTCTAGTATAGCTGCAGTCTGAAACAATTTCAGTGTAGTTTTGTAGGAAGATTTAGGCTCATGTACCATATGTGTGTTTATCTTACCCCAAATTTAGTTGATTGTAGAGAATGAGCTCAGTGAAAGTAAAAAAGACCGAATAGAATTTCTTTCATATAAATTCATAAAATATTCCTTACTTTCAAATAAATTAACAAATGCCAGAGAAAAGTTGTGCAGTTTAAATAATGGAATTCAGTACTTTCAGGGAAGAAAAGGTTGATTTGATTTGTTAATGGAAAACAAGCTTAATTCCTGTCTGGACTTAGTTCACCATTGCTGGAAGACCTAACCAAAGTCACTGTAAATAATATTGAAGCAGCACTGATAACATTATAGGTGCACAGTAAAGCACATCAACGAGCTGAGAAGCCACTGGAAACTACTGCAGCTGAAAACCCTAAATCAGTGAGCTAAGCCATTGGAAACTCAGGTGGCTGAAAACCCCAAATGCTTGTGAAATATGGGAGGCTTCAGGAACCATCAGATGTGGTGAACCCAAGGCTGCTGGTTATGGGGACACAGCAACTGGCAGCATCAGGGTGGTGCTGCAGCTTCCCAAGGACTGGTTTTGGGATCAGTGGTGGTTAATGCGTTTATGAAAGACCTTGGCACTGAGATGAGTATCCTGGTGGGATTTGCTGAAGGTGCAGAGCTAAAAGGGACTGTCAGTAATGCTTGAGATGTCCCCCAGGAAGGATTGTGTGGCCTTGATTATGGTAACAGAAAGGAAGTTCAGTAGTACAGAGGGAACAACCCTTCTGGGGGTTTATAGCAGGAATTGCAGGTATTGGCTGGGAGCTGATTTCCCTATGGGATACAGGCTTTTAGTGTACATACAGCAGGTGCACTCAAGCCTTTTTATTCTGATGGTTGTCATCTTGCAAGGTTATGAAGCAGGTTTTGTGATTACAAGAGAGTTAATGCGTATTGTGTTTTTAATAATTTCTCTCATGACCAGCATTAGTTGTGTCTTGCCTGGTTCATGAGCTGCTCTGTTTGCGTGGAAGAGCAAAAACATAAGGGGGTGAAGAAAGCAAGGAACCCACTTCCTTGTACTTACATGTGAGACAGGGAGGGGACAGAGAACAGAAGCAAGGAAATAAAATTCAGCATTCACATGCTCAATCTTGATTGGGTGCTCATTTGAATATTAGCTGAATATATGTTTTTTCCCCATCGAGATGAGAGGATTCCTGTAAGAGCTCAAGGAAAGCTTTGGGCTGCACTTTAATGCTCTCATCCCCAGACACTTTGTGTTCACAAACACTCAAGGGGGCTCTCCATGGACTCAGTGCCCCAGGAAGGGTCTGCTGGCTCCCCTGGACCCTGAGGGGCTGTAGGGGAATACCCACCCAGGCACCTGGAGCTGCTTCCCCTCGCTGGCCTAGGTGCTGCAGGAAGGTTTCCACACTTCCATCTCACTGCTGGGATTGCCCTTTTGCAAATACCTTTTCTCTGAGGGGTCTCAGCTGTGCCCTGGGTGGGGCTGCTGCAGAACTGACCTTTCCTCAGGGTCCACACAACCCCACACTACCAGCACAGAAAGTGTTCTGGTAAAAAGTGGCACAAACCTCAGGAATCTGGGGAATCTTTGATGCTGAGGTGTGTCCCTCAGGCTGTTTCTGGCAGACCACCAGAGGAGACACTCAGGAAACACTGTCCTCCTCTCAGCTTTGGGGCAGGAACTGGCTGCAGAATGTGGGACCACAGATTGCTCAGGGGAGCTCATGCTCTGCCCTGATGCTGCAGACTGAGGAAAAAGCAAACACAAGTCCAGCTTGCACTGAGTGAAAAAACTAACAAAAACAAAACTGAAATTGCAGTGATATGTGTGTGTTACTGATATGGCAGATATTTAGAAGCCTCTCCCCAAGTAATGCTCCTGGCCAGTCCAGCTGGTAACATCTGGATTTCCTATCAGGACAGGATAAGAGTTTGTGGTTTTAGACTGAAAGAGAGTAGATTTTAATTTGGTACAAGGAAGAAAATTCTTGCCTGTGAGGGTGGAGGGGCCCTGGCACAGGGTGCCCAGAGAAGCTGTGGCTGCCCCTGTATCCCCTGGAAGTGTCCAAGACCAGGCTGGATGGGGCTTGGAGCAACCTGGGACAGTGGAAGGTGTCCCTGTCCACAGCAGGGGTGGGGTCAGAGCAGGATGATCTTTAAGGTCCCTTCCAACCTGAACCATTCTACTCTATAATAAATGGGTCAGGAAAAAAAATGGAGTGCTTCAGACTTGTTTAATATATTCATTAATGGCCTTGACATAAATATTACAGGTGTACTTAGAGAATTTGCTGAAAATGCAAAACCAAGGAGCTCTAGAGGAATAAACCTGCTGGCCCTGGAGGCCTTGCTCGGTTTGGGATGACCTGAAATTAATTTTTCATCTTTTTTGGTCATTGAACTGAAGCAGTGTTTTTCACACTGTTCTAGCAATAATAGCATTTATTTACGATGTGCTTTCCTGCCTTTGATATAGTGCTGCTGGCAGGAGCAGAGAGGGAAGATGAACATAAATGTTCATCTATTTGTAGAAGAAAGCAGAAGACTGAAAGAAACCAAATGGGAGAAAGTATGTTCAAGCTAGTAAACACTGTGGGGAGAAAAACATTAGATATTTTGCCAAAGCTTCCCCATGTAGATTTACCACAGTAGGGAATTTTCTTCTGGAGCAATAGCTAGGTTTAAGTTTCTCTTTAAAAACACATATGGCTGCTACTGTACTAATTTTAAATATCCACTGGAAATGTTGAAATTGCTCAACTCTAAAACTGTGTGGGTGTATTCCTCACCAGCAGTGACCTGTGACAAGCATACTTGATGGCCCTGGATTTGGGGTCAGCACACTCTTGGTTCAGCAGTCCCCTGAGCTATTCCAGGCAGGATATATTTTGCCAGACAGTTCTGGGATCAGCAGAGGTGATCAATGATGCCATGATAAGCACCACTCAGGGGGCACCCTAAAATACTATTATAGCCTCCATGGAATTTCCACTTTAAAAAAAATGAAGCTTACCAAGAGAAGGCTTAATTCAGTGTTGTGCAACACACGAGCTTTAAGTGTGGGAGCACTTCTGATGGGCTTTCAAGGTCATTTTTCTTTATTGAGCATTTATAGCAGCTGTGCAACAATTACTGTGTAATGGATACCTGCCTTCCCTGGAGTATGCAGAATTGATTTTTTTGTGAATTACTGATTGGATTGATTTTATACTTAAGACAGTACTGGACAATTTAAGTGCATAAGTTAGGTTGATCTCAGATACTTTGATTAATCATGGCAACCTAAAGCTTTAGGCATATTTTCATGACAATTTAAAGTTTGTTACAATTTTGTTTGTTGCCTTTTTGGACTCTGAGAGGAAGGTGTGGGTGGGTGCTGGCCCTAATGGTCATTACTGTTGCTGGGATGGACAGCTTGTTATTAGGTTGGAAAAGAATTCTGCAGATGTTAAAGCAAAAAACAAAAGGCTAGAATCTGTAGAAGATGTGAGGAGGGATTCCCAATAGATTGGTCACAGTGTGAAGGGTACTGAAGTACCTATATTTTCTTTGTTTCCATTAAAAGTGACAGGAGGGGACACTTCAGAGTGGGCATTTTCACTTGGTGATTTCATAGGAAGAAGTTGACAGCTGTATGTTGTGAGAGTTGCTAAACAATTCCCATTTACCCTCTGTACTCTGGTTTCTCTGCACAATGTTCCTCTGTGCTGTGTTCCTGATAGCACCCTCACATCCAGTCACCTTTCTGCCCTCAGTCTGTCCTTCCTCCATGGCATTTACACACCACTGCTGCAGGTTCTAAACACCTCACAGTCTCCATTGCTTTTTCCTATTCCCATTTGAGAGCTACAGGACTAAGGCACTTGAAAACCAGAGGCTGTAAAGTGAAAGATATTTATGTACTTTACACATTTAGGTGCCTAATGTGATTTTCTAAAGCATCTAAATACATTAAGCATCCAGCTCCTGCTGACTGTGATGGAAGTTAAGTACTTAACTCATCCGGATGTTGTGGTAAATTGCAGATGGCTGCCAGTCTGTCTCTCTTCATATTTATTTAGATAAATTTTCAAAAACACTAGTCTAGATCACTTGCTCCCTGCTACCCAGGGAGACCTCCAACTGATAACTTATTACTTTTTTTTTCTTCAGCTTTTCTGTTTCATAGCAAGTGGTTATTCTACTCAGAAGTTAATTTGAAATACTTTCTCCTAAAATATTATAAACATGGTACTTTAGCTATCAGGTTTCTTAGCAATTCAGCAATAGTACCACACTTGGTTTGAATCATGTTTAGATTATCTCACTCCTAAACCCCCTATTTTCTTAATGACATTTATCAAAGCAGTTTTTGAAGTTGTTTTAGTGAAATGCTGAGTGCACTGTTTCACTTAGGAGGAAGCAGATTTTTGTACCCACACTTACCTTTCTGCATGGAAGCTATGTATCATATTTCTGTTCTTTAAATCATAATGGGATTTGATAAAGTGATAAAATATAACTGCTGCATTTTACAGTCCTGGATTAGTTCACTTTAGCTGGGGATACTGCATTACTGCATCTTTATTACAAAGTTTCTGGAAGCTCCATGGAGCCACAGGTGTGACCTCTGACAGATCTGTGAGGCTTCTGGCCGGGTTCCCTGTGAACCTGTGTGTGTTCCAGCAGTTACTCCATGGGCACTTCAGGCTTCCTCCTCCTGCCTCCAGGCAGAGCAGAACAAGCAGCAGACCCTGACCCTGGGCACATCTGTTCTGGGATCTGTGTTTTGGAGGAAGAGGTCAGACCCCACTGGACAGACAGAACTGTGAGAGGACACGGCCTCAAGCTGCACCAAGGGAAATAGAGGTTGGATGTTAGGAAAAAGATTTTTATGGAAAGAGTGATAAAGTTCTGGAATGGTTTGCCCAGGGAGGTGGTGGAGTCACCATCCCTGGATGTATTTAAGGAAAGACTGGATGTGGCACTCGGTGCCATGGTTTAGTTGAGGTGTTAGGGCTGTGTTGGACTCGATGATTTTGGATGTCTCTTCCAACCCTGTGGATTCTGTGATTCTGTGACCAGCCCAGCCCAGTGGGGGGATTCAATCCCCAGACCCCATGGCTGCACAGATCTGTGCCTGGCGTTGTACTTGCATATGTTTAGTATCATAGATCCCTTCCACAAATAACCATTCTCACAGTTCTCTCAAAGTGAGAGATTCCTGACAGTGTTCAGATTCTTGTTATTCTTTCATATTCAAACATTTTAAAGTATTTTTCCTCCTCTTTATCGCACTGTGGAAGGGGCTTTAGTTGAAAATTAATTTAAAGGGGCTGCAACTTTGTAATAGCTGCACCAAGTCTCTTTATCAAGTATTAGTTTGTTTTCTAAGTGGTTTAAGCATAATTGAAGTCAAAATAATTTATAGCAGCAACCCTTTTGCCATTGAATTCAGATCTATTTATAGCCTACAGCATTAAAATTGCAATTAAAAACTCCACGCTTGCTTTTAATGAAATGATCATTCATCTTCTACTCTCCAATTAACAGAATATAATTGTATTTTTTACTTGGAAAATTTCTTTCTGTGCTACTGGAAGTGGTTAATGCTGTATTTGATTTTAGCCTCCTACAGGACATCATAAAAAAAATCCATCTTCAAAAGATTTTTGTGGGTGGCCCCTTCATGTCAAACTGAATTCACACTTCAACTTGAAATAGCTAAAGTCTACTCTGGCAGTGGATTGCTTTCGTATTTTTGTGAGGATAGAATATTGGAATTTCTTAATCACTGAATAACTTTTTTCATATCTTCTGCTGGAACAAAGCTGAATAAATCTTTTAGTCAGATTTTTCAGGCAGGCTGTTCTGACGTAAATGGAGGCGTTGCAAACTGTAAAATCTGACTGTGCCTCCCGGTGGCAGCACAGTGCAATTCCTGCCTGCTGGAAGGCAAACGACTGTAACTCCAGGGAGGGATAAATGGATTATGGAGAGTACATTTAGCTGCGTGAAACTGGCATTTTTCTCAGCTCTGAAAGCAATCAGCACCGCTTCTAATAGATAAAGAAAATCAGCATCTTTTCTGTTTTGCCCGTGGCTTTCATATTTAATGAGATTTTCATCAGTATAAACATCATTCTTTTTGGAATGCAAGCCTGTTTTTAGTATAAAATATGGCTCATGCATGTAATATAATAAATGTGTCTTGACTCTGAATGCTGCTGAAAATCAGTGCCTGTGAGGCTGAAAAATAATCTTGCAAATACTTAGTTGCAAAACCAAAAACACTTCATGTAATTATTTTGAAGAGTCTATTTCCAAAAATTGAGAGGACCACAGGTTTGTCTCAGTATTTCTTGAGTAAATAAAAACCACCCAGCTGTTCATATTTCCTTAGGAGATTAATTCTGCTGCCTCATAAAAATCTTTCAAGCTATGTTCATGTGTGGTGTGAAAATTACTGTCAACTCATGTCATTTTTGAAGGTTACAGAGTGAAGATTAACTTTCCCAGAGATCAGCAGAGTAACTTGAAGTTCATAAAAAGATCAGACTGGGAGTTATTCTTAGTGCTTCTGGAAGGTGAGGTAGTGAGGGACATGTCCCCAGATGGTCACATTTCCCTTTTGGGTGTGAGGTTGGATTCAGAGGTGATTTGAGTGCTTGTAGCTTCATCTAATTGTGAGAGCTCCAGACCATTAGAGCAGAAAGTTTCTACATGTGCCAGCAACAGGCTTCTCATTGCAAAAATGTGATTTTAGGTGCTACTTTTGACACTTGGTATGTCTGTCATGGGGCTGTGGCTTTGAAGAGGAGTCTTTCCTTTCCTTAGGTGACTGGATTTCAGGTCAGAGAGCTAGGTCCTCCTCTAGTTAAAACTGTACCTTTATATTTATGTTTTTACCTTTATATTTGTGTGTGATCAGAAATAATCCCAGTCTTCAATGGGTGTCCAATGCTATGGCAGTAGTGTTGTGTAGCATTTTGGGTCTTTCTGTTTAACAAATCAAAGTTTCTCTGTTTCCCAAAGCCTTTTTGCTTTCTTAATATTTCTTCTTGCTATACATTTTCTTCTCCCAAAGGTTATGTCCTGCCAACTCTCAATCTCATCATTACACACTTTGCTGTCTTGTCTCCACTTGAGATGTTTTCTCTGCTGCTAAAATTCCTCAGGGGTTTGAATGACCCCACAGACCTTCATTTAAAGAATGGCATCTATTTTTGGCCCACCTTTCTGAAAAGCTGTGTCTATTTTAGATGGGATGGAGGGTTACCCCTTCCCTACAGTAAACCAAACCTCTTCTGGTTTTTTCCACCTCCAAAATCACTCACTCATCTTTCTGTTGTTGTCATGGATCACTTCCAGGTGGAATCTTGTGTACAGAAATTATAGCTTTCACTGTAGCTGAAATCTGTTGGTGTTATCAGCAAACTGTTCATGGGGAGAGGCAGTAGAGGATAAATGACATATTTTTGGTGATTGGAGTTATAAAATAGCACTCCTGATGACAAATATTTGTGTGTCACCTTTGGGCTATGGGATTTCATCTGCCTGGGAATAAATAGACCAGAATTTGTGCAGTGGCTGAAATTTATTTCTATGACAAATACTGACAAAGAAAATTACCTGTGTGGGGTGGTTTTTGTTTTTTTTTTTGGTGTTTATTTTTTTTTTTTTTGGTTGGTTTTTTTTTTTTGTTGCTTTTTAAAATGAGGTGTTGAGGAAACTTAGCTAAAATTATTAAATACCGAGGTAACTGTACTACATTGTGAAGGTGATTCATGCAGAGCATCCTAGACCTCAAGATGCTGTTCCCTGGTTTTGCCCTTCTGATTTATTATTGATACAGCCATGTGTGACTCTTTCACAAGAGGTGATAGTTCAAATGCCAATTTTTTTCCTTTGGTAATCTTTGTGCCATGGAAATCCCAGCATGGAAACCCCTCATTTTCTTCCACTCTTGCCTATATTTCCTCATTTCACCTTTCTCCTTCTTTTTTTTTTTTCCTCTCTTTTCCCTCTTATTTTTTAAGTCCCTTCCAGATGCTCCTAGGATCCTCCTGTTGCTTCTTGCCTTTTCCCCACCTGCCCTGTGGCACTATCAGGAAGGTGCAGGTGGCTCTCTGGAAATCTTTCACCCATCCTAAAAATCTGTGAAGATTTTCACATCAGCAGGGAAGCAGAAGGCAAAACAAGGGCATGGCCATATAAATGGAAATGCTGAATAAGTAGCAAGTTGGAGAAACAAGCTTTTAAGTGGTGCAATTAATTTTAATTCTTCTTTACCTTGATGTACAAAAATATATTTAGAAGCAAACGTTTAAAGATGAATGTAATATTTAATGATATGCCTGTGGTCCTTGTGAAAGTTAATTACCAGAGCATCCA
The DNA here is from genome assembly GCA_024734555.1 of Trochalopteron elliotii. Classification (NCBI taxonomy): domain Eukaryota; kingdom Metazoa; phylum Chordata; class Aves; order Passeriformes; family Leiothrichidae; genus Trochalopteron; species Trochalopteron elliotii. The sequence goes on from JANPWX010000201.1 coordinate 684,162, forward strand.
TTAGAGCCAGGAACAACATATGTTTCCTCTGGAGTGTCTTTCTGAACCTGTCTAAACATTTTTATTCCAAGAAAACCGTGCTGGGAAGCCTGTCTAGCATGAGATGTCTCTAGAGAATTTTGGGCTAATCTTCCCGTGCTCAGAAAGCACCCAGTGAGAGGATTTTGGGTGACTATTATTAGGGTCCAGCAGCTTTATCTGTATTTCTTCTATTTTTTTCAATTTTGTAATTGAGTAAGATGTTTTAGTAATTATCCTTTGGTAGCATGTGAAGACAATCAAATTAATTTTGCTGTAAGACTGGTTCCTTTATGACCTTATGTATTTTTGCTGACACTTTACTTTCTCAGTGTGCAATGTGGTATTTCAAATGAAACCAAGAGAAGAAGTTTGTTTTCAAGGAAGAGAATGCAGCGGTGGCACTGGTCCAGGTGTGATTTAAGGATGTATCCCAGGTTTCCCCAGCACAAAGTGTGATGTGGAGTTTGTAGGAGTCACTTGCTGTAGGGCTACCAAAACCACCTCAAAAAATAAACCACTCCAAACTGAGCAGTATTAGCTGTCAGTGAGGGCAGTGAATGTGTGCTGGGCATTTGTGTCTTTGTTATGACTTCTCTGGGGGAGGAAATGTGCTATTAAATCCCTTATGTTATCTATTCTGTAGGGTTGTAGTCATCTATGGGAGTTTGTCAGAGCTTACAAGTTTCTGTTGAGCTCCTTAGGTAGCAGTTTTTTCTAATAAACTCTTCACATTTGTCTAGAGCCTCATTGTTTTCATCTTTACTACAACCTAAAGTGACTCTCTGGGATAATTTTGAAGTGACAAGCAGCTCACGAGTTTGAGGTTATCAGATCATCAAAGTCGTTTTGAAGGAAAGAAATATTCAGAGTGACTGAACTCTAAATTTACCACTAAAGGATAGCTTTCCTTAGGAATTCCTGTATTTAAAAGCTGTCAGTGTCGGAGCCTGCTATACAGACTTTCAGTGGTGGCTGCTTTTTACTTTCTGAATGAGAATCTGTAAGTGAAGTTTGGTTGCCAGCTGTAGCCCTGGTTTTGTGCCTGAGATGTTTTGGTTTTCTGAAATTCTTTTAGGGAATTTTCTGTAAACAAGAGAAGTGTTTTTGTAGTTGTAATGTTGTTTTTCATTCCTTTTCCTAAGAGGGACTTCTTGATGTCCCTCTATTCTGACCAATGTGAGTGAAGAGGTTTGCCTTTGTTTCACCAGTCAAATTGGTCTGTGTAAAATAGTATATAAGGGAGACACATCCCAAGAATAAAGGAGTCATTTTCAGCCTTCTGAATCTCCGAGTCTGTGTCACTGTGGTGTACAACAGCATCAGCCAGCTGCTGGCAGCACTGCACTCCTGTTGAAGTGTTTGCAGGAAAGTTATCCTCTTTCAGCAGCCTCTGCAGTAACTTGCATCAGTCCAGTGCAGTGAGATGGTCTGAATTTAATTTGCTCAAATATTTGGTCTGAATGTAGTGTTTAGAACCAGGAAGTAAATGAAGCTTTCGTAGACACACACACACAAAGTTGAAGGATGTTGCTATTTGTTCAGTTTATAAATTAGCCCTGTTTTGATCTGCTGAATGTAACCCAAACATTGGCAAAGAAAAATAATGATAGCATACATCATTGCTGCATAATTTTAAGGCATTTTATAGCCTGGAAAATGTGGTGTATTCTGTAAAAGTGACAAATGACAGAACACTGTAATAAATAGCCATAGTTTATGCATTGTGAATTGGAGTTTAGAGTCAAATGGAAATTCTTTTTCAGCAAAGTGGATATGAATTCAATTTCACAGGCTCTCTACACAAATTATTTTGGTTTTCATATATTAGTCTGTATTCTAATCAATGATGGTGTGCACATTCTATTATATATACAGTACAGTAACACTTATATTTAGAACATACTTGACATCAGTTACTATGACTATGACACACACATGTAAGACATTTAAATGAATCTCCAACAATAAGACAAACTTGACTTAATTCAGAATGACTTTGATTAATTGCCTGTTTGGAATGTTTGCTTCTTACTGAGTTTGTAAGTGAATGGTTCAGGTACTCTGCTGCATCTTTATCATGGTAATTAAGTCCATTGTACTGGAAAAAAAATCTATTTCCACTTCCACTTAGCATATTATATAAATATTTACAAGGATTGAATTGTCTGAAACTCTTAATAAAAGGTAGGATGACTCTTCTGGAAAACAATATTCCAGTGGCAGTCATATTAATGTCAGACAGATGCATCACAGTTAAAGTGCTGCAATGTTTTTATTATTCAGTGGAGATGCATTGTTATTCTTTTGGCTACAAAGAATTGTTAGGGGGTAGAAAACTGTGAGCCAATATTAGACTTGATACCTCAGGGCTGTTTAAACAATGCAATAAGTAGACATAAGGCTCAAATACAAACTGTGGGCTTTGCTAAATTATTGCAGGGGTAGCTTGACTTATACAATATCATCTAATTACAGTTTGGATGGAATATTTCCGTGACTGCATAGCTCTTCCCAAATGAAAAGTAAGCTTTGACTGCAATTATATTACTGTTTACCAGACTAGAACAGGTCCTGCTCAGCCTTGAACTTCTAATGGTGCATTGTGTTCAGGCTCCAAACTTTCCTGCTCTGTCTGAATCAGCCTGAGTTGGTGTTGGTGACAAAAGCCTTTCAGGTAAAAGAAAAAGGTTCTTAATAGTAAACCAGGATGGTTGGGGCACAACAGAACTTCTCAAGACTGCAGTGTAGCAAATCTGAGAGTGAAATCTGGTTTTTTTTGAGAATGTTTTGCATAGGAATTGTCACAGCAGGCTGGGCTGTACCAGACCTGATGGGGTGTTCTGCTGGTGCCTGTTGTGAGCAATATTTTTGTTAAGAGAAGGGTACAAATAATGCTGTTATAGGAACTGTAAGCTTGCCTTTGTAAAACTGATCCCATCTCCCAGAGGTTGCTTAAAACTATGAATTATTATTGTTTGTTCTTTAAAAAAAACCCAACCCACCAATGCCACATAAACTTCTCAAAATTACATCTGTACCTTGAGGAATGAAAGTGAGGAGAAGATCCAGTATCAACAAAATAGTTGCTTGTATGGTCTGGAGAACTTTATATTTTGGATGAAGCAGAAAAATTAACATTGAAATGACTGAGAAAATCCATCAGAATGTTTAAAGCCTTCCTTTAAAACGTTTGTGAATTAAGCACCCATGTGACTACAGTGATGTATGAGGAGGTTTTTTTTTTTGTAAGATTTTGTTTCATGCTGAAATAGGAAAATACAAAGAAAATAACAAAGGGTATAGGGAACAATTCTCCAAAACTAAACACAATTTGCAAAACAATGTTACAAAACATTTCAGGGCACAAAGTTAAAAAGTTTTCCCATACTCTGTATCTTATAAAGTTTTAAGCAGTGCAGTCTGTGCTAAGGAGGTTATCACAGGCTTTCAGTGTAGGAGAGTTTAAAAGGCCGAAATTGTCCTATGAAAATGTAAAGCTTCCCATGATTTGAATGCATAGATCCTTAGGGACACGCTATTCTGAGTTTTGTGACCGTTTAAGCTCCAGGTCAGTAAGTCACTTGAACTTGTGCATTATTCAGTTTAAGAGAGCTTATTTTAATGTAAGTGTAGAGCACTTTGACTCAAGGCAGATTATGTGCCCAAATGTTCCTGAAATAGGTGTCATTTGTTTGACTCCAAATTACCACAATTTAACAACTTTTTCCCATTTAAAGGCAGTAAAACTCTGCACTTTGAGTGCTCAGAGCATGAATTCCTAATGCCGAAGTACCTGACCCGTGTAACAGTGTCCAATGCTTCCCTGACCTAGGAAAGTGGAAGCAGTATCTAAATCAGAATCCTTTGCACTTGAAACTTCAGGAGCTGTTTGTTTGGTTTGGTTTGGTTGGTTTTTTTCCACTCCAGCTCTTTTTTGTGACCTATTGCATTTATCCTGTAATGCCAGGGCACCAATAATTTTAATTGTTAACTGTGTGTGACAACCATGAACAGGAAGTAAACTGTGACTAAACATATTGACTGTAAGTGGCCGACTAAAATACTGTAGAACTAGCACTTCAGGTAAATATTCAGTTTTGCAGACTGTTGGCTCAATAATCTGCAATCTTCAGAGCTGGCTGGTGTGGTGTATATCTGTGTCCTCTCATGCTGTTTCCTGGTGATCCTAACATGTATTTCAGAGCAGATTGAGGGTGGTAAAATCCTCCTGGATCTGCAGGAGGACCCTGGCTCTGCTGCCATCTGAGGCAAAGCAGGAAAAATAATGTAACAGAGTAATAGTCTGTATGTATATATATATTTGAGAAAAAAAAAAAAGCTTTTATGGTAATAGTATATATAGTAAGAGTATATCTGTATTATGTATTTAGTTGTTCTTCTTGCACAGCATTTTTCTCTTTCTAAGAGTCTTAAGTTTCTAGAGGGAATAGTTTTGCTTCTTGTATCTGAACCTGGAAAGATGAACTCAACTGGGAGATTTTTAGAGTACTTCCTGTTGCATTTCTTCAGCTAAGAGGCAAAAAGGTGCCATATATTTTGTGTTCCTCCTTGTGTTACTGTTAGAAAAACATGTTAAACAATGCATTTGGAAAAAAAGCTTTTTGTGCTGTGTGCAACCGCAATACTGAGCTGCTTATCTTCTCTGTGTTTGAGGATTTACAGCAAAATAAATTCATGTGGGCTGGGAGTTAAAGATATCTTTTGCTCCTGGAGCTTCAAGTAGTCGGTGAAGTACAAGTTCTTTCATAGTGTACTTTGAAGATGGCTTTCTTCCTCCTGAGATGCTTGTTTAGTGTAAAGTGAGCCATTTTAGACCGTAAGTCTATAGTTGTTCATTAAGAATGAAAAAAGAACGTCTTTTAAATGCTGACATTGCAGAGTTCTTTTCAAGTAAAGGGAAATTCACCCTGCTACTCTTTTGCTTATACTCTCATAATTTGTCTTGAATAAATGATCAAATGTATTTAAATGTGTGATGAATTATTTTACTTTGGGGAGAAGTCTTAATGGGATTATTATCCTGCTTCTATTTTTGCTGTTAGTATAATCTTTTAATTTTGTTCAACTGGCAAAGATGTCACTGTGTGCCCAGATCTTGCAGCTGTGTCTCCCTTGATGGCAGTTCTCATTTCAGTTTTTCAAGTAATCCTGACAGATGAAAATATATAATAGTACTTTGCTTTTTTGGTAGCAAACTGTTGCCTGAAATGTCAATTAGTGAAAAGCTTTTCAGTTGCTTACAAACCCCTCAGGTGAGCATGAATAGGGTAAGGAGGAAGGTGGCATTTAGATTTTGGTGGTCTGAGATCCACTGTCAGAGGAAACAATACACAAACGAATTTTTAACACTGAGTGAACATTTTAAAGAGTTGAAACTACTGTTTTCTTCTCAAACTTTGTACAAGTTGATGCTGTTAAGGGCATCACCACCCCACTGAAGTAACACACAAGACAACACATGCACTGCTGATGCTCAAATCCAGCTAAGTGACAGTAAATGCCCCACCTTGTGTCTGAGGGGGTCATGGGTGGAGGCCAGTGGGAATTATTTAATGCACAGCAAACATGAAGGACAAGCAGAGATTGAGAAAAAGGCCAGAGATAAGGGCTTAGGTTAAAAAGAAAAGGCCTCTGGGAAATTGGAGGTGATAGTGTGTTGAACTTTGATTTAGTTGCTGCATTCCTGGCAGTAATAGACTTATCTCCAATGCATTCTCTAGGGATGTAGGTATAAAGCATGGATTTGAACTGTTTCTAAAGTGGCTTTTTGTGGCTGGACAGTAAATATAACAGCAGACTTTAGGAGATGGTTAGAAATTATGGAGATGCAGTCCAAGATGATCCCTGTGATGTGAAGGAGGAGTGTGGAGCTCCTGGTGACACTGGTGGCTTTGGCAGCACCACCCCAGGCCAGGATGCAGCAGCATGGGGGAGGTCCTTCCAATGGGAAGGGGAAGATGTATATGGAATATCCCCTGTGGGCCATGGCTGTGCCCTGTGGGGGGCTGAGCACCCACCCACAGCCTGGGGTGTGCTTTTGGGGTGCCCTGGGGTGTGCCAGCCTGTCTGCCTGGTGCTGCAACCCCAGCTTGGGGAGCCAGGAAGGGCAATGGGATTCCCTCAGAAATGCATTCCCAGCCCAAGTTAAAACCTGAGGGTAGACCAACCCCATAGTTGCAGCCTGTTGTACAGGATGATGAGTGTTCTGTAGACATCATTGCAACAGGCAATAATTGGAAATAAGTTTTGATTTGGTTTTTTTAATTTTTTTTAGCTGTTCTGAGATGTATTATAGGAGTCAAGTAACATTAGGCCAGCCAGAAGTGACAAATTCACTGATGCATTTATGATAATTCTATGTTGAGGAGATGCTTCAGGTTAGACACTGTTAAAATATATATGCATATATATGTTTTTAGCTACTAGGGTCCATTTAGATGGATTTGTTTTTGGAATGCATGGTTTTCCCTTTTAAATGCTACTTTAAAGTGCCTGGTTTGTGTAGGAATGAAAAATTTTGTTACTTCCACTTGAATCAGGTAACTTTTAATAACCTTTAATTCCTACTCTATTTATACTGACTTGAATTGTAAGGATGAGATTAAAAGAACTTCCTATAATGACAGTAGGTAGTTTAACATTTATGAGGCCTCAGTCACTCTGCCTTATGAAGAAAATGCATTTTATCCCTTTGATTTTTTAAAAAAAAAACTTTGATGTGATGGAGTTTGGTTTGGCTGATTCATTTTGGTTCTCGTGTTTCTCATGGAGGAGAGAAATCATCATGATAAATGGATATTTTATGGATTTGATGAATGGTTACTTCCTATTCCATATAATTATCAGGCAGTAGTTTCAATGAAAGATGGTGGGAAATGGAACTTCTTACTTCAGATAACCATCCACCCTGTCTGGCAAGAAAAATGGATCTCTATTTTCAACATATTACTGTGGATCAGGGCCCATGGAGGGAGGGCACCTTTTTGTAGGTTGTGAAAGATAGGATGGATTTGAAAAAGTGCCTGTCTAAATGAAGTTGTGATGAAATTCTGAAGAACAATATATGTACAGGCAATGTTGAGAAACCAGATTATTTAAGAAAGCTGATTTCAATACACATCCATCAGGGAGAGGATGGGTGTTTATAAAAGGCACCCAAATGCAGTGGTTCATCTTTGATTCTATATGTCAGGAACATGTCAGGAAATGTTAATAAGGATTAATTCAGGAATAATAAAATGAATATTTCTGTCTTAGGTTAGTTTAAAAACAGTCATCTATGATTTTATTATTTAAGTTCCATGTTTCTAATTTTCAGTTTCTTTCTGAAAAGACTTGTGTTGTGCCAGTTGGTTATTATTTTGCATTAAATACAGGAGAATTCAGGTAACAGCTTTGCCAGTGTTTATCCTTTGTAAATCCTGTTAAAATTATAAGGAGACTGGCTTTTGCAAAGTTTAGGGAAAAGTTTTGTTCTAAAGAATTGTGATAGGGTTCACAAGAGTTGATGTTCACCTCTCCTGTGTTAAGGACCATTAGAATACATAGATGAAAAATACTCATTTTGGACAAAAGTGTTTCTTTTCAAATTCTGTCTTGTGACTCAAGATATTGCAATGTTCTGTAATATATAAAAAATTGGAAAGTGTATTCATTTATCAGTTTGTGAGGACTGAGAGAAGTGCTGTGTTGGAGCTCCACCAATTTTGTTACGGTGAATGAGAAGGGGCTGTCAGTGTCTTTGAATTTATCTAGTCATTTCCACATAGATATTAATTTTAAACTACTTCTACATTTAACTGCAGCTTAAAATGTAATAACTTATTTCTTTACCTGCTTGTTTTTTAAAAGCATATTCAGAACAAATCCAATTGAACAAATCCTGCTTTTTTTATTTTCCAACCACATAAGGGGAGGGACTGTTTCCTCTTTTCAATTTTCCCTTTCATTCTTTTAAGGATTGGATGTAAAAAAAATCCAGAAAATCACCTATCCTTCATATTATTCTGCTTGTTTAAAGGACCACCCATTCTATGGGATGTACCTGTATGTGTGCAGAGGGTGCCAAGGGGTAAAATGAAGATTTCACGTGAAAATTATTTTTTAAATGTTTTTCTTAGTGACTGGTATTTAGGAAGAAAAAATACCTTTACTCATAAATTCTGCTGCCGGATGTGAAAGTTTTATGCAGATGAAGAAAGAAGGTTTGACACATGGTGGTTCAGTGACACACAGCTGCCCCAAGGGAGTGGAGTGGAATCAACAGTGGTTGGACCAGCAGCTCTCCTGCCTTGCAGTAAATCTTCATTCAGGACTTGCAAGCAAACATTTGTGCCTTAAAAATATCCAACTGCAAGCAGTTAGTGATTTGTACCATGGAAGAGCTTACAGTTTTCAGCAACAGGTGGTCAAGAAAAACCCCTGAGGAGGATAACTATTTGTAATAATTTTTGTCTGGCAGTCCCCAGGCATGTGCTGAGACCACTGAGCAATTATTTCCATGAGTAGTGACACCACAGGGGGGCTTGTTCTCCAGGGACTCCATACCCTGAGGATGAGTTGTGTGTGTTGATTTCCTCATCACTGGTAAAGAGAGAACCCAGGATGGAGCTTTTCAGCTGTAGCATTTCTGCTTATCCTTCCTGCAGAAGGTGGGAGATTTGTTGCCAGATTTGGTTGACTCACATAAGTCCCAAACTGACTGATGGACATCACAGGTCCCGTGTCCATGTGTAGAATTTAGGCCTGATTTTCAAGCTGCTTCTGTACTTTTGTTTTAAGCATAGATGAAACAGAAAAGTCCACACTGAAGTGTTGAAAAGGAATTATCTGATGGTGTGATGTTCCAGTAAATTGACATTTATTCCTATTGCAGGAGAAAAAAAAATCAGTGATAAACTATGGTATCTGTACTACAGATGAAGCTTAAAGCTATTATACCAACTTGAAATTATTAAAAAAAACCCCTTGCTCATCATGTAGCAATAATTATCTTAACAAAAGTATTTAATTCAACTTCACTTTGAATAAAAGAGAGATAATTTTAACCTTATGATAATATAATGTGCATATTAAGTTGAATGAGTTTGTTTAAAAATTATAACAATTACGTGAAAAAGAGAAAGAAATCCCTTAACTTCTGTTATGTTCTTTATATAGTCATGTATGAACCGAGACAAATTGCAATTGCAGAATTTGTTGTTGTGATGTGTGTTTTGATGGAAAAGTATGAAAAAGAATTTTTCAACTTGAAGCTATCTTTGTGTTTCTTTTGTGATGAATGACAAATGTGCTGGAACTCAGTTTGAATAGAAACTGAGTGAATAATCATCTGACATTTCCATTACTATTAATTTATATATTTTTTGCAGGAATTCCGTTATGTAGGGCTTCTGTTTTCAGGGGGAATGTAGTGGATTGTTTCACTCACATAGGTATGAGTTACTCTCATGTTGTGTGGATTGTGAGGAAATGAAGCCACAATGAAGAAAGAAATTACTATAGTGGTAATATGATCAGAAAGATCATGCTTGCTGCATACTGAGGAGTGTGTTTTCTGCAGCCTTTGTGGGAGATGTAAGAAAGAGAGATTTAAGGGATGACAATTATGCATGTTTTCAGATGTAAATTAACATTACTGTCCTCAGACCTCGGTGCTGCTATTTCAAGTCCACACAAACCAGTTCGCCACAATTTGGATATTAAAATCTGATGCTGCACGTGTGTCTCAGTGGTTATTTTGCATGACAATCTCAATATTCTGTTTATTGATGGAAGAGCTGCTGGTCCTGTCGGGGTTCTGTGCACTGGCATCCTTCCCCCACTAGGGTGTACAAACAGCCTGTGCAACTCCAGGCGATGGCAGAGAGGATTTTAATTCTGCATACATTGCACTAGTAACAAGCCAGCCCAAATTAATCATTTTTTCTCTGAAACAAGCAAGCAGGTGGAAAGATGTTGATTTCTGAGGCAGAAATTGCTAAAAAAAAAATAAAAATATCTAGAAAGCATTGCATTTCAGAGTAAATGAAAAGCATATATTTCAGTCTCTGCAGCCCCTGGAAACTTGATGTATTGTAAATGTTACCATGCATTTCAAATCTCTTGGAAGCTGCCATCTATTATGATGAGATTAAAGGGCTGAGCCTCATTCAAGTAAATCTCATACAAAACTAATTAGAGTGGATCCCTTAAATATGTTGAGTAGGATACTTAAAAGGTGGATATCTAGGTATGTGTATAGGAGTACCAATCATTATTCCTCTACTGGAGTTCACCTGAATATTTTAATGATAAATAGGATTGGAACTAGAGCTAGACTGTGTAATGGCAAAGTCCTCACAAATGACTACTGATTTGGTGACCTGAATTTCTATTTCCCCAGCTTTAGTTCCATTTAAAGGCTTACTTCCCAGAGGATCCATCCTTGTTACAGTTTGATGTGAGCCACTGTGTGCTTGAGCACATCCTGGTGAGATGGTAACTGGCTGCCTGGTGTGTTCCTACATCCTTTATTCTCTGCCTTCTAGTGCCCCGTGCTCTTGCACTCTGGAGCTCTGCTGGGGAAACTTTAAACATGCCAACTTTACTGGGAGCTTCTGCTGGGAAAACTGGTTCAGTGTGCCCAGATTCTGATACCTGCTCTGCACCAGAGATGTGGCTGCCTTTGCAGGTGTATTGAGATGTAAGATACTCAGGGCAGGGAGTGCTGGGGAATATGTCACCTGAGCTGGTGGGAAAGTGCTGTGGGAGTAGGAGGAAGGGGAATGCAACTTGGTGTTGGTCTGTTCAGCCTTCTCAGGCCACTTTGCCTACATGAGTTGAGAAGAAATTTTTATGCAAAAGACCTACAATTTCTGTGCCCTCTGCCCAGACCTACTGTGTTTTGTTTTTTTTTTCCTGATATTTTATGCATCTCAACTGAGAACTTTTAATGATTTAAGGTTTTGTCTTTCCTGATATATGGCTATATTTAACAGATTCAAATTCAACACCAGTGTGTGGCCTAAACACTTGAAAGCTGTTTAGAAGCAAGAAAACTGAATTATAACACATCTGCTTTTCTGTCAGAAATTTTGTAATTAGTCACACGAAGACACTTGAACATTAAGGTCAGTCTTCATGATTTGAGGAGGAGCAGGAATTTAGAGTGCAGGGTAATGGGTCTGATTGCACAGGTTTTGGAATTCATTATCAGCTCATTATTTTAGCTGATAGTTTATACTTCAGCTCAAAAATGAAGTTAAAATGCAAAAGGCATAAATAAAAATGTGGGGAATGCCAGTTTGCACTCTTATTTCCCAGCCGAAAAGAAAAGCTTGCACTTTAGAGCAGAGCTGTGAGCTTACTTGAGGCAGCACTGGAATAAATCAAATAATGTGATGGAGAAGTTGAGGGAGAGGTGAAGTATGCATTCTCAAGTTTTTCTTGTCTTGGGATTTTGTGCACCTTCCCTTGTGTCGCAGTCCTGCCAGTTGCTCTTCTGGGACAGTGCTTTTTTTTTTTTTTTTTTTGCTGCTGTGAAACAGGTTCTCCCAGAAACCAAGGACAGCTTAACTAACAGCAACAAACACGACTTCATTTTATAGTGGAAAATTATCTGTTCAGTTTTCTACCTAAAGTCAGGCCCAGAGTGTCATAGGTCCTCTTCTGGCTGTCTCCATCATTGCTGGGTAGGGCTGGTGGCCTCTATCCAAGGCAGGAGTAAGAGATGGGAAGCATTGAAGTGTAGAGAATGAAGGAAACAAGAATCTTAAGGGGAGAGGCACACACCACAAGTTTGTTCAGTTAATTTGAACACTGCCATTTTTCCAAGGGAATAGGAAAGATGCAATCAATTGACTGTTAATTTAATTATACATGCTTGGAGTGTTAATATTCTTAGTTTACCTTCTCATCTACAAAACAAATACAACTTATTATTAAATTACCACTGAAGATTAAGGCAGCTGTCTGTAGTGCTCTCTACTTGGGAATGCATGACTGCATGTATGATAATATGGTTTTCAAGAAGAATGTAGTAAATATGCAAATTCTTTTTTTTTTTTTTTCTCATTGCTTAACTTTTGAGATTTGACTGTGTTAAATATGTCAAAGTACTTTATTTTTGATCAATGCTCTTCATCTATGACTGTCACAGTTGGTATTTCTGGCTGATTGCAGATACAGTTCTGCACCACTGTCTTGTCCAGCCCTGCTTTGCTTCCTACAGAGCTCAAACTCTTGGGGGAAAAGGCCCTTTGCCTCTTCTGTATTTGGAAATTACTCAGTAGAGGAGGGTCTCTGGGTGAATAAGGGAACCTTCTCCCTTCCCAAGCTTTCTTTTCATCCATGTCTGCCTGCTGTGGTTCTGCTGGCTGTGTGGGAGGTGAGTGAGAGGAGACTGAGCACTCACATTTGGAATCAAGTGTAGCCCAGACGTGCTGAACCCACCTGTGCACTCACTTAGCCATGGCCACTAGAATATAAGTCTGGGCTTGTATCTCTGGGAAGTATTTTTAGGAGCTTATGCAGTGATTTTTTGCCCCCCCCCCATCTCTTGCTGACTTTTATTAGGAGACTTTTTTTCTTAATTAAGAAAGCTTCCTCAAAAGGCTTTCCAGATGTGGCTTCCTAGTGCTTTTCTTTGATTGTGTTCAATGTAGAGTTTTCTGATCCTGCTTCTCAGGTGTGGTCTTCTAATTGACTTTCCCTAAACACACAATCTGCATGCAGCTGTAAGGTTGCTTGAATAAGTCATGTATACATTTTGGGTTTATAATTTAGTCTTTATAATTCATTTTACATTGCCATGATTCATTAAAATAAAAACATAGGAAAATAGTTTGTGAGTGTAGTGCAAGACTGGGAAGAAAAGAGAACCTTGAAAAACAGTGATTAAAATCTCTGCATTTGACCAGTCTATATCCATGGGCACAGCAGAGCCTGAATTAATCTGCTCAAATTTCAAGGCCCTTCCAGAAGAAATCTTGACAGTCTTTGTAGCAAAATTGTGCCTGTGTTATTGTTGTGTACTGAGAGCAACCACAGACTGTATTGCTCTGTAATTGTAGTAGAATTTATTGAAAACCACTTTTTGGCTTCATTGCTGCCCCTCAGTGCCAACTGGATGGTCTTGTGGATTTATTTATGTGTGGTAAGCACTTTGTCCTGGTGTTATTTAACTTCTGCTCTGAGCTGTTGCAATGTAGGTCTACTTCTATATCAGTATCTCAAAGGAACATATTCTTTAATTCAGCAGAGAAAAGGCTTAATAAACTCCCACTGATCAGAATTTAATTGAATTTGCTCAATTAGAAAAAAAACACTAAATGAATTGGAAAAAAAAAGGAAGGAAGTATAATACTGAAAAATTAAGCTTGCAGAAATAAATTTTAAAGTAGACACAAAGGAACATTTTTATCATCTTCCCATTATTAATTAAAGAGGAAATCAGATTTAAATGGGTTACAGAACAATCTCACTGGGAAGGCTGCTGCTGTGGCCTCGTGCCTACAGGATGGGAGCAGCAAGGAGAGACCACAGGTGGGTCCAGAATGGATATAGCCTGTGTTGAACTGCACTGGTTGAACTAAAGTTCTTCTTTATACTTTTACCTCTATATAAAGTGCCCTTTTCTTACACTCCCACCTTTAGAATAAATATTGGGAACACACTGGCAGATTTATACTGGATAGAATCTTATGAACTTACAGAGTTCTCTTACAATATGTATGCACAAAAAGTCACAATATGCAGAGTTTGATTTTTATTGGTTTTAAATGCTTTTAATAGTATTGTCTAATTGATGTATTAGTTGCATTTATGGGGTGCTAACTTAATTGCAGGAAAAAGAAATCCAATGGAGCACTTGTGTTTTTCTTGTCAACATAAAAGATGCCTAGAATAGATGATTTGCAAGAATATGACATGACTGAAAATTAGGTCTAATTTTATTAATGGAATTCTTGATTTTGATGCATGGTTTTAGACATGGTGGTATGTGTATGGAGAATTGTGTTCTTTAGGTAAAATTGGACAGGTAATGAAAGAATCTCTTACAATAACTCAAGTAACATGAAAATGATCCTGCTGTAGTTAGAAATGTTTATAAATGGGTACACTGTGTCTCTGAAGTTTGTTCCTGACTGTGGCTTGGTTTGTGTTCTTCCTAAGCCTCTTGACCAAGGTACATACTTCTACATTTCCCAATGTCTTTAACTCTGCCTCTTCTACCATCCCAAGAAAGTCGTTATGCATGTGCCTAATTTAATAAGAGTGGTCACTGCTAGTGAGTGCTTTTAATAAGGATATGGCATGAAAGAATTGAATAGAACAGACACAGACAAATCAGAATTTGCTTCAGTGATAATCCTGCATGACTGTTCCTCTGGCAGTTATAAAATAATTTAGTTAATTTAGCCCCATGTGAATGCTAAGGTTTTCTGGGGTTTCACAGTAAAGGAGACACTTAATCTCCTCAAGATTTAACCTGAGATCTGTGTCAGTGCTATAATTTTGAGGGTTGTATCAATAGCAACAGTTTTCTGGTTACTAGGAAGCTGCTGAAGTCACACTGCTTTTGTCAGGTGTCTGATGAGGCTTGCACATTTATATAAATGTATGAGTTCTGCAAAGACTGTTTGGAGATTATAAACTTTTTAAAAGAAACTGCCTTTAAATCTGTAGTTGCGGTACAGAATTGCTGAAAGCAAAATCTGTGTTTTAATTTGGCTAGAAACAAGCCTAATTGTCATGAAGTGCTTGTGTTGGGTGATTCTCAACTGAAACATGTCTATGGCCTCAAGTTTTGGGGTCAGAATGTGGCACAGGCTGCACTGAGGCTGCTCTCACTGAAGGTGCTGCAGGCAGAAACAGCCCAGGGCTGCTGCTTTTCGAAACATGCCAAACTTTGGGCCTGTCCATGGTCCATGCAGTGCTTTGGAGTGCCATACAGGGATTTCTGGGCTAGTTAACAACCCAGCCTTGGAGTTGAAATCAGGCAGAGCTAAGCTGTGGCTGAGCTGCTGGATCCTGCAGGGAGGTGGGATAATTACCTTGAGTGCAATAGTGAGAAAATCCAGTTACAGCTCCAGGTCCTGAACTGAGAACAGCACTGAGCTGCCTGGTGGTACTGCCATAAGTCTAAACTGGTTTGCCTTGGTCTGTTATATCTCTTAAATTCCTCCTTTATTATTTTCTGTTTGAAGATGACCTGAGGTTTTAATACTTTCTGTCTTCTAATGCCTGGGGAGTTTGTCTGCCAAAAGGAAAAGCAGCATTAAAATAAAACACAACTGTAGCTGCTTCACTGTTCTCTGGACTAGGAAATGCTAAAGATGAAACTAAAACCCAACCAGTTCTCTTTAGCAATAAAATATATATTTTTTCTGAGAAATATATTATGTATATTTAAACAGTAACTTTTTGGAATATTTAATTTTTATGCTAACTGTAACTGTGATTTGCAATGTCTCCTTGTGCAATTTTTCTCTGTTAATAACTATTCATTACAGCCAGCTACTATGTGATGTATATTATGACATAAACTTCAAAATGTAATATACACACAGGCATTTCAAGCTGCAGTAATTCTGAAGTCTCTGTATTTGGTTATCATAAGCTTCACATGCTTGTAGCAGCAAAATCTAATGGCTGTATAAAAAAAATACTGAACATTGTAAGACCTCAATGGAAAGCACATGAATTGTAGTTGATGAATTGAGGATAACCAGTGAAACTCTATTTATGGTGATTTTGGAGGGGGGCACATTGCTCTGGGTCACTTATGGAGGGGATATTTAGTGAGCATCCAACTATTTAGAGGTGGCAAACAGTTGATCTACAGAAAGGAATGAAGTTATGAAGTATGTTGGCCTATTTCTTGGCAAGTTGTTACTTACCTAGTAGTGGTTTAGGGTTTATATAATTTATGGTATTGTTTTATTTAGTTTAGGGTTATTGCAGTAGAAAGAAAAGGTGACTGGAGCTGTGGAGTGGATTTGTAGCAGCAATGCAGGGGGTGTGTGTGCACATTTGCATCTTTGCTCAACTGCAGGTGTAACTCTTGAGCTGATGATTGTGTGCCCTCAGTGCACACCACTCCCACAGTCTACCCTGACTGAAACCCTTCTTAACTTCTGTTCTCTTGCCAGACATCTGCTAAGGGTGGAAGCAGGAAAGAAGTTTGCATATTCTACATCTCTTTAAGCATTGCTTAAGTTGCTTTAAGCAGTCTTTTATTCTCTCCCATATGCTGTCCCTGGCAGACTCTTGTTCCTCTCCTCTCTTGCTCTGCAGCTGGAACCCCCATTGAGGCTGCTCCGTGGTTCTTTGAGATGCTTTAACCTTCAGGTTAATTTTTCCTTGTTTTCTTTTCCCTTCAGATCCCCATTTTCCCCTCCTACCTGTAGCATAAATGCTTGTTTTTGTCACCTGAAACTCTGTTCCATGCAAGGGAAGGCAGAATTGTCTTTCCCTTCCTAACACACTGCCAATCTTCATCTTCTTCCAAGGTCTTTCACTTGAAAGTATTTTTTCTTTGCAGATCTTGATTTTTCTTACACCTGTCTCCAAGGTTTCTTTGCTTGTTGCCATGGTTTAAAATCTGCTTTTCTCAAGGAAGTTGTCTTTGCTTCCCACTCTTGCTTTGCCTCTGTCCCCTGTGCAGGGCTGCTCCAGGAGCTGACCAGTGACATCCCCTCCCTCTGGCATCTTGGAAATGCTCTAAAGCCCCCTTTTCTGGGAGTTGGGTGAGTCTGTAATATAATGTAATTATAATATAGCATAATATATAATCTGACATACTCAGGGCTGCAGCTAAGCTAGGCACAGCCTGATGTAAAAATAAAGGTGACGTGGAAACATGAAAGTCAAGGACAACCTCTAAAAATGTGACCCTGTGCATCCAAAAATCTGAGGCTTTTTTTTTTTTCATTCTATGTTGTAATGATGTATGTGATGGTAACAATACACGGTGATTTTTATTAAAAAAAAAAGTAACAATACACAGTGATTTTTATTTAAAAAAATTAATTACTACAAAAATGCAAGGTCTGCCACCCAATCCATGGTAAATGTAGTAGAACACTTTTATAAGGTTTCCTGACTAAAGCAAAAGTCTATTTAAAAGTTATTAAAGTTCTATAATGAGCTAGCTTTGAACCTCACTGATAAAAGTACAATATTCTGTGGCTCAATGTAATAATTCAGTGAAATTAACCAAGTAAGTGGTCAATGAAGCAAATGATTAAAAAGCAGAAGATTGAAAAATGAAGATTAAGAAGGGGAAAAACTGTGTTTTCTATTACTGTACATTTTGTAGGTCATAATTAAAGTCCACCACATAAAGGGTAAAAACACCCTTATAAAATGTATGAAATTATGTAGAGGTGCTTACATCTTTGCCTGCTGTATCCAACTATGTATGTGTTGCTACTTTTAAAAGGCTTAAAACAATTGCAAGAGAATTTGCAAACAAGGTAAAAAGGGGCATGAATTTTTAAATGGTTTTAATCAGCTATTCCAGCTTTTCTGCCTTTCTACTGGTTTGTTTTGGGATTTTGTTTGTTTGGGTTTTGGTATTGTTGGGTTTTTTTTTTTCTGTCTCTGGGAGTGCTGGTTGATTATCTTGTGAATTAAACAGATATTTATAGTGAGGTTCACAGACCATATTTAAGCATTTTAAGGCCGTGTTTGTCCTGATATCTTCAAGCTCTTTACAACGTTGGTGGCTGTGCTTGTGTGGATAGAGCAGCTGCTGAAGGGAAGGAAGGGAGTCGGAGATCCTGCTGGAGGGGATATCAGTAGAGATAGTTTGGAAGTCAGCAGGAGCTGTAACTTGACAGCCTGGCCTGTTTCTTTTAGAACTGTGGTGGTGTTAGACATTGTTGTTGCTCAGAAAATTCATTTTGACTTCCCACTGCTGGTGGTGATGAACAACAACTGAGGGAGTCTCAGATGGGTGTCAGTGTCAATTGTTGGCTGTGCTGTGTTTGACCTCATACAAAGACACTGCTGCAGGCTTGGGTTTTTACATCATCTTTGGTATTGCCTCCTTCCAGTGACACCTGTGTCTGGATATTTGCTGGAATACCCAGAACTTTATGTACTTTGCACCAAGAGAAATTTTTAACTCTGTGAACAAAATAATGGGCTGGATTTCCAGTGTCAGGCTTTCTCAATTCCCTCTGGTGTCAGTAGAAACTATCTGAGTTTAACAGAGCTGAATTTCGAGCCATTAACTGTGAACATGTAAACAATTGTCCTCGGGCAGTTGGGTGTAAATGTAATGGCTTGAGTCATGTAACACTAATTCTATAACCAATTAGGGATGGTTACTCAATAATTTTGGCATTATTAATTTCTTTTAACCAATATTTACCAATATTTCAACACTAAGGTATTAGACAGAGAGTCTTTGAAAGTCTCGGAGTATTCAGTTTTCGTAATTAAGTGTGATTTTTGCAGTTGTCTTTAATATCCCAACTTGGGGACTTCAATTGGATCTAATTATGTTTCAATTGAAAATAAGATATTCCTCAGACCAAAGCTGTACATCAGGGCTCATTACTAAAGCAGCTCATTATTTTTAATGAGCAACTTCATTACATCTGATTCTGCAGAGAGCAGGACGTAATTCCATCGATGCTGAGAAGCTCGTTAGAGTTTGGTCGCCAGCAGCATACGACTAACAGCCTGAATTGTGCAACGAAGATGAGGAGGGTTAAAAAACCCAACCCCTTAGGATTCTAACCCATCCCCACAGGTGAGTGAGTCTGCAGAAGAATTTTCTAGTTCTTTTTTGTTGGCATCAACTTTGATGGGCTGGAATAGCTGTATATTCCTTTTGTGGTTATACCACCTTTTAAGTAGTTTTAGAAAAGGAACAGCAAGCAAAATTCACAACGGAACATAATTTTTCAGGGAAGTTGTACTCTGAAGAAGGATCTTACAGCATTTTCCTGCCAATCTCAGTGCCTGCTGGGAGTGTTACAATATGTGCTCTGTTCCCTAACATAGCATTTCTGTGTTGGGGCTCTGAATTAGCTCACAAATGTGTAAAATTGTGTTACCTGACAACTGCCTGGGGAGGGTACAAATTAGCAAGGCCTCAGGTAAACATGGTGTTAGTGCAGCACAGAGCAGGTATTTGTGTGCTCCTGGCAGGAGCTTGGTGCTGCTCTGAATCTGTTGGGGATCCCCTGTGAAGGCACAGGAGCTCTGTGCTGGGAGGCAGACTGTGTGATTGCATCTCTGCTCCTGGATTTCCATTAATGCATTGTTAAAAAGCAACAGGGATTATTAAACAGTGGGGAAACAGTCACAAAATGTGCTTATCTATAAGTCTGATCAGCCTTTTTGTGTCTTCTTGGGCACACAAGCTATTTAGTGCATAATTTGTATTTTTTCACTAAATTTATTTTAGTGAATAGATTTTAGCTTATTTCTTAGTGTCATAAAATTGATGATGTAGCATTTCTGGCTTTGATGCTCCAGCCTTATTCAGTGTTTTAATAAAAAGTTGGCTGGTGGAATAGACTTAGTAAATTTGGAAGTAGAGTTCAAACTGAATTTTCTTATGTTGGAAGAATCTCCTGAAAAATCCAAGAGACTATAAAATGACCTTGATAAAACAGTGACATGGTCTAAAATCATCAAGATCTGGAAAGGTGGAGCTAAATGCCCTAATAGAAGATGGGAAGAACTTGCTAGAAGGCAACAGAGTGGACATTCATGAAGTTCAGAGCAGAAAATAAACTACATATACATCAATAATTTAATGATGATCAAGAAATGGTAGCCTTAATCTCAACATGGCTATTCTATAGGAAAGGAGTGATCAGATCTGGGAACCAGTGGAAATACATATTTGAGGGGATGTTTGTAGGGTAACTAAGCAGAAAGAGCTAGTTTCTCTCTTGGTCTTTATCTGACTCGGTGTAGGAGCCACAGGTATGAAAATGAGACATGCATACAAGAAAAACATAGTTTGAGCAAGAATTATTATGTTTTAACTCATTTCAAGGCTATAGTTGGCTCTAATTAACATTCTCATGGGATATCTGTGCTTTGATTAGGATGGCAATCAAATATCTGAGGCTTTACACATTTGCCCTCAGAATCATTTAATGAGCAAAAAAAGTAGAAAATTCAGCCTTATTTTGTCAGTCAAGTCTGGTCCTCAACACCAAACAAAACTCTATATTCAGAATGCTGAAGCAAAACAATCACACTACCCAGAATTAAATATTATATGATATATGTAGTTGAACTTGATGAGCATTGTTAGTTGTCAGTTCTGTCCTAAAGGAGGTGAAAAGAAAGAAAATATTTTGAAATTTTAATTATTTTTTAGGAATAATCTGCCTGAGAAATGTAAAATCATATTGACCTTCTACATTTTTTGGTTTTAAGGGTTTTTTTCCCCCCATTCTCCACAGAATCTCCACAGAAACAAGAACTGTGGTTGGATGGGTATCAATCTGTGAAACAGAAAATATTACTGTGGTCCCCCTTCCATGAGAAGAGAGTGAGAAAAAGTAATCGAGTGAGAAATATTTAAAAAAAAACAGACAAAACTCAAACCCCAACCCCCAAAATGCCCCCAACTGTAAAAACCTCAAACAAAAAACATAGTTGAACTTTGTGGTGTTTTTTTTTTTTGTAATAGCTAGCACACCACAAGAGCTATAGAAGAGGAAGATAACATTTCTATAGCAATTTTTAAAGGACTACTTCCACACTTGTTTGTATTTTTTACATGAGCCCTGCAAGGCCTGGCTGAAGAAGTGGAACTCATGGAAGGAGTCAGTGTTACCCTTGTGGTCTGAATGAATTCTGAATATTCAGTGGAAAAATTCTTGCAAAAAAAAAAAGCCAAAACCAAACTAGCAATAGGACAATGTGAGCTGTAATTTAAGGGGATTAATAATACATTGCTGAAAGCACTTGTCTTTATCTGTCTTTTGCATTTCTGTGGTGAAATTATTTCTCCTGGGGTCAGAAAAGGCTCATGTACATTGTGTATTAAAATTATGCAACGCATGCATTTTATTTGGAGAGGTGGTGCTTCATATTTAGTATCCTCTGTAAATAGGCACTGAATAAATCAGTGTTTGTGCAAGAACCTTGACAATATTTGTACCTGCCTGATTGCAAAGTGATGTGTGACAGATGAACAGCACTTGGAATACTTAACCTGAAGTATTTTGCTGTCATTTATGTGCATGAATATGGAAATTATTTTTACCATTTCTTTTCTGATCTAAGTGGACACTTCATCCTGATATGAACAGATACTGGGTTTTTACATGTGGTGGGAAGGGGTTGATTCAGCACCATCATAAGTTATGTATGTACTGAAGGTGCAAGAAAGACTGTTTATGTAGTCTGTGAATGACACTGCTTTGGCTTGAGTGGCCCTGTTTCAAATATTCCAAATACCTGTGGGTGTTAAAATCAAAGGATTCTAATGAAATGAAGACTGATATGCCTAGTTGAATTATCAGACTTAAAGTGGGATGGAAATATGGATTTCTGTTTAATGAAATAAATTGGTTCCTGTTGAATGATAGCAGCAGGCTCCTTTTCTAATTCCTTGCAAATAATCTGTAACATTCTTTAAACATGGACTTGATTATAAAGAAATGGATTGGCATTTGACTTGAAAATGCATAATTCATCAGACTATCAAATGAATATTAGGTAAAACTAAGCTTTGTGTTTTGAAATGGCTTCCATATGCAAAAATCAGACCTATATACCTGTGACTTAAAATGAAACAAGTGATTTCTGCTAATGCAGGTGTGTAAAAGATGTGGTGAACTAGCAAACTTCAGTGACAATATTATACATAATGCACCTGATCTGCTTGAAAAATTTGTTTTAGCAAGGCAGGAAAAAGTTCCTAGATTAGCTTATAAAGGTGATTTTCTAAGTGTGTTTATAATATGAAATGTATAAAGTGGTTATTAATTAACAAAATTGTATTAATTCACATTAGAGATATTTTTATTCAATAATTATATTAAAAACAATGCATTTAAATGTTTGATGTCAAGTTCTAATTTTAGGTATGCAGCACTTCCAAAAACCTCATACTTTTCATATCAATTTTTCTTGTTTTGTGCTAAGATTCAGCTTCTCTCGGTTCTTTCAAATACATTTTAACAGATCAGAAGTGGGTTCAGTCTAGGGGAAATAATTACAATTGATTCATCCTTTTCAGGCTGATTTTGCCTTTTCTTTGTGTGAGTGTGATCCATACTGTTCAATTATGGTGAGTCCACTGGTCTCTGTTGGAGTGAGCTGCCAGAGGAGAGCATTGACCCCACACTTCTCCCAGCGTGTCCCACTGGCTGCAGCTCCTTCAGGGGGCTGCAAACCCTGAATAATCACTAGAATTGATCACTTTTGTTGGTGGGTGGCTGACAAAAAGGAAGATGTGGGTGTTTTGTAGATGTATACTAAAAATTAACCAAAAAAATGCTATTTCCACTGATGGTGAAGTCAGCAAACTAGAGAATTCCTAAGCACCTTATGGAATGTTCTTGCTCAGTTTGTGTACTGTTATTCTCCAAATAGAACTTAATGGGTGCTAAGCAAAGTCTGTAGCTGAGGTGATAAGAGACAAGACTCAAGACAAATAATTGTGCAAACATGCAATTATGTGCATTTTTTGAGGAAGAGAGTTCCATTGTTGTTGAGAATAAAATACACTTTTTGAGCAGAGTTTTGGAAAGAAGCATGTTGGTTTTTTAGGTGTGCTGTTTGGTGTTTCTCAGGGAAAAAAATTGTATTAGCTGAGTAGTGAGAAAGGTGGGGTTTTTTTTTGCTAAATTTGCATTTGCCAGTAGATTATGTTAGCAACCATTCTGGTAGGTAATTTTAACAGACCAAAGGAAAAGGAGCCTAAATCAAAAATTGAGTGAAGGCAAAGATTTTTCTTACAGCAGAACTTGTAAAGAAATGCTGCTGTGCAAATTGTACTTTGAGCTTCAACAATGCAGGCTGTCATGCAAAAAAGCTTGATTTCAAGAGCCAGCTCATGGCTGGCAGAGGGACAAACTCCATGGAAAAATGTCAGAATTTGTGGTAGAGTTAGCAGTGACCTTGTGCTCCGCTGTGCCAAGTGGGCTTGTGTGCTGCAACAGGCAATGCAGACAGAAACAAAACAGTGATTAAAGCAGGTGCCCAAGTGGCACTTGGCCATGGAGAGCCAGAGGAAAAGGGAGCTAATCATTATAGGATTAGAGTTTCTTAATGTAGTCCGTGGATTACTGCAGTTGTAAATATTCCTTGAGAGAGCCCTGCTGCCAGGGCCTGGGTGATGAATGGCTGCCCTTGGAGCTCTCCTCTGGGAGTGTTTAGAAACTGTGAAGGTAGAGATAGAATAAATAGAGCACACTCCCTTTCCCATAATTTATCCTACCTTTGCACGCTGAGTTTTTCAGTAGTTGGGGGGCTTTTTTTTTGTTTTCAGTATCCTATTCTTGCAGCTCCTTTTTGACTTATGTCTCATGGAGGGTTGGAAGAAAGGTGCTACTGAGTCAAGGAGTCATAATTTTGGAAGCTCCTTCACCAGATGTACTCTGAGAGCATCTGTATTTTCTGCTTTCCTCTTCCAACACTGTATCTTTTGAGAAATGTTTACGTTCTGAATTAAATTAGCATTGAGAAGTTTCTGGATTGTTTTAATGAACTGTGTTGGCTAATAGGAACTGCCTAGATTCCTATGGACTTGTGGATTTAAATAATCTCCATTTGCTTGAAGTGGCAATGGTAGTAACACTTTAGAGACAGCAGACAGATGCAGAAACTGTGGTACATAAAAACTAAATTTGTTTTAAATAACATACGAAGATAAATAAAAATGTATTTGTATAGATGCATGCTTGTGTTTTTGTTTTCAACATAACTATATTTAGTGAAAGATTACTGGAAAATAACTTGCAGACAAAGAGGAAATATAAAATGTTTTTGTACTTAGAGCATGATACAACATGCTTATGGAATTAATAACAATTAAGTTCTCAGATGTCATTGGTACCTTTAAAAGGCAAAACTAAACATTAAAACTACTCTAAACTTTTAGATATTTAGGGGTTAGGAGATTACTCTGCCTTGCTCTTGATAAAAGCCTTGCAGTTGTTCTACCAGTTCTCTGTTTGTCTCCTTGTTAACCTCAAGCTTCTGGTGCTCTCAGTTGTGATGGGTTACCTTAAACCAGAGTAGTTAAAGCAGTGTGACTTTTTCTGCAAATGTGGAGCACATACTGACTGTAATTCCCACAGCAAGAATTCTCTAAAGGGTGACTTACAGAGGGGTGCTATCAGGAATTTTGACAGCCTGAATTTAAACCCCCATCTATATCAGACTTACTGCCTGCACTGGTTGCATGAAGGAACAAAGTACCAGCTGATTGCAGCTTGTCGGCAAAGTAATGGCTTTTTCGAAAACATCAAGATATTTTAGAAATGTCAATTGTAATCCTCTTTCATTTTCTTTCCCCTCCTAGTGAGATGTTCAATTAAAACTCAGAAAGGTTCTATGATAAATAGATAACTTAATTAAAGGGGACTGTGTTACAATGGACACCGAGGTTCAAGTCTTTGTTCACAGCAGAGTTGGGACTGACTTTCTAAATGTTCTTTCCAGACTCCCAGTCCAAGCTGGAAGTCTGGAAAGAGGATACTTCCTCAGGGCAGTCTCTTGATTTCTTCCCCATTCCCTCCAGAATTATGCTAAAACTATCTCTCATTTCCAAATTCAGAATGAAAACGTGTCAAAACTCAACATTTTTTTATGTGAAATAGAATGCTTAGTTTCTGGCCAACCCTCTGCTCGTATTTGTGACAACCACTTAATACTTTTTTCCTGCAGAAAGTCCTGATTCAGGGAAGCCATTAAGGGTGTGTATAATATAAACTGAGGAGTCTCACTGATTTAAGTGGGGCAATCCTGTACATCTTGTACTTTAGAGTGATTTTGGGAATCTAAACACATACAAGCAGGTGTTCAGGAATCTGCTCTGGGAGCAGTATTTAGTGCCTTCTCAACTGATACCTCATGAAAAGATGGAAATAACCCAAAACTATCCTTGCGTGGATTTCGTTATTTCTGAAGCTTGATTAGCATCTGCAATAACATCCCTTTTGCCTATTCCATGGAGCACTTTGGAATATGTGCTGCACTGAGAGCTCTCAGAGCTTGCAGGAGTTGCATTGTATTGCCTGTGTTGTGGCTCTGTAGTTTAATTGATGTACTGCAGGCTGTCAGCTGACCTTGTAACTCATTTTCTCATTTTTCTTCCCTTGTACAACTGGTTCATGACATGTATGTGATTTAAATGCCTACTTCCTTTCTACACCATCCTTTTTCCTAGCCTGTCCATTAAGTTGGGTGCCTGTGGTGGTTTTTCTCTTGTATGTGCTTTGCTGCCTTATCATACTCATATTTTTGTTCACTAGCATAAACATGAATCTGGCTGTATTTTTCTTTTTAGATATTTTTTAAAATTGTGTGTTTTTAATGCACATTGAAATTTAAGGTCATAAGGATTGCTTATGAAAAAAAAAGTCCAAAAAATTCAAACAGCCTAAAGCCTCAAACTAAGTGTCCTTTATTTTTAAGTAGAAAAGCATCAGCTTCTGAAACTCTAAACTGAGGTTCCTTCATTTCCTATAGACTATGAATTTTTCAAAGGGGAGTGATCAACATGTTCTGAGAAACAGTACCTATTTCTGAGTATCTGAAAGCACTGAAATTACCACCAGAATAAATTATCACCCATAGAAACATGAGTATAAGAATATAATTAGTTGATCTGCCTCGTAAATTGATTGCTGAAGCATTTTTCCTGCTATTCATTGCAACTTTTTCTGACTAGATACAAACTTTAAAAGGGAATGGCACACTACAGTAAATACTGCAATTCAAGCTTGGAGAGAGGTTATTTAACCAGTCCATCTTACTAGAAGAGTGATTTTTGCATTTGGCATCTGTAGGAAATTAGTTAACTAATCATGATCAGCCTGGCAAATAAATATTGGGACTTAACACACATACCTGCAAAATATATCCATACATATACATTTATGTATAGTATACACCTAGACATATTTTAAATTTAGGCAACTGTCACTAAATACTAAACTGAATATGATTATTTTCCTTGGGGAAAATAATTGTTGTATGGTGGTAGAGTTAACAAAATATATGCCTTCGCTAGTTTTATTTACTTCTGCAGAGCTCACTAAAATGAGGTTTCCAGCCTGACTAGGATATTTTGTTCTAATCTAATATAGAGGGGGGAAAAAAACTGGCTAAACTACTCTAATGATATTCTGTGTCCTGCTATTCATCTTTCTGTTTGGTTTCCTGAGTTGCAAACATTTTAGGCCAATGATTATAATTTTCTGTTTGACAGTGCCTGAAACAATACAGCATAGTTCTCAAACAAATGACAGACAAAATAATCACTTCATAAGTTAAAACTGTGACTCTCCTTGTGGGTCTATCATTTCAAACTTGTATTTAGTTGTTTTTCATCTGCATTTATGTTTTAGTGTTAGGACCAACATTGGTATTCCTGCCTTGAGGGTCAGAATGAGTCCTGCTGAAGTAATTGAAGAGCAGCAGATTAAAAATGAGGCTTTCCCTATACACATTAAAGGTTTTGCTTTTGCCTTGGAGTAATTGATAAAACCTGCTATTTGGGACCTTTTGTTAATTAGGGTCCTTGCTCCCTTCCAGCACACCTGTCCTGCCTTTACTGTAAACCCAGGTCAGTTTGGGGAGGGAAAAGTGGCTGTTCCCTTCCTCCCACCCTGTGTGCAGGAGGCAGCTCTTCTTCAAATTCTGCTTCAAAAAACCCTAAACCAAAACCACAACACAAACAAACAAAACCCAGGTGAGACTTCTTCCTCTTGGGAATGACTGGGCCTGACTTTGAGCCCTGGCTGATCCTTGAGGGGATGAAAGAAAAGAAGCTGCTGACACCCACAGATTTGGTGCCTGGTAAGGGATGTGAGCTGGTGCTGCCCCTGAGACCCTGAGCTAATCTAGCAAGCACCATCCTCTTCCCTGGTTTTACTGAGTGTATGGACAGTCCTGACTGAATGAAATGTCAGAAGAGAGAAAGGAAACAGGTGTTTCTTTCCCTCCTGGAGCTGAGCCAGCTGTCACTGTGAAAGCATCTGAGCAATAGCATGGAAGGTTCACTCCAGCTTCTATATTTTATCCTTTACGTTCCCATTGAGAACCTAGTGGAACTCTGTAACCCTCTGAAATTTAACAGGACATTCCCTGAAGTACTCTCTGTGTCTCCACTTGTAATTTATCTGTTACAATGTGAAATTTTAGGTGCTTCTCAGCTGCCTTTAAGTTAGGTAGAGCTGGTTGTGTCTTCAAGAAGATGAAACTTAATAAAAGTTTTATATACCCTCTTTTCAACTATCCAGGGTGTAAAATTCCCCTCTCAGCTGCTCAGTGTGCTGGAGGTGCAGGAGGTTGTGTTCTGGGGTGGAGAGGTGAGAGCAAGGCTGTTACAGGATGAGGAAAGAAAGTGGCAGTGGGGAGAGGATGGATGGAGGGAACTGGAAATTCAGACCTAAAGCTCTTGTACCCCGCATGGACTGAGATACACCCCGAGCTCCTCCGTGGCACCAAGTGTCTCTGGGGGGAGAAGCACCCTTGAACCCAGCTCTCAGGCGTGTTTTGCTGCCTTCAGCCATCCACAGACCCACATTCTGCACAGAGACTAAAAACCCTTACTAACAAAACCCACTGGATTTCATTTTAGAAGTTCTGAGTAAATCAAAAGGTATTACCAAGACATTCTTTAGTGGAGAAACCTTTAGTTCATACTTGTGTGGAGTATTTTGAAAACATGAGCACACAAAAAACCCCCCAAACACCAAGCCCTTCCTGTGATGAGAGCAGCAGTAATTAGTGGTGTTGTTCTTGCAGACTGACAGTAACATACTGGCTGTTTTATTTGCCCTGTAATATGTAATGAGCATTCCATTTGGATTATAAAACAACACGATGGATGAATTGGGCTGCATCGATTGAACCTCTGTACCAGTCAGTAATCATTTGGTTCCTCAAGCTTTTATGCCTTCAGAGCAGGAATTAAAAAATGGTTTAATTAGAATGTGGGGAACTATCCCCTTCAGTCAGCATCTGCTAACAATAAAGGGATTAAAGCAGAAAAATTTGTTAGAGGAAGTGGGAAGTCATGAAAGACCATATGAAATGGTGGTGTTCATTTCTTTATCAGATTCTATGATTATTTTAATATTTTTTAAACTGGTTTACTCTTTTTTTTTTTAGGTTTTCCTCATCTAATTATAGTATCTCCTACTCAACTTACTATTTTTCAGTGAATGGCCATTTTCTTAAAGAATTGAACTTAAATTGTCAGTATTTCATTGAAACAAAAATTTTTGGAACACCTAGTAATGAAGAACTAAATAAATTTGTTCAAAAATAAACATCTTTTGTCAGTAATCTCCATGAGCAGCCTCTATCTAATTCTATTTCTTCTACAAGTTAAAAAGAGCAAACCAAAGCAAAGCTGAATCCTTTAGAAGTTAATGGGATGTCCTCAGGGATGTGTCCTTTCTACTTCTTGCTGTTGGCTTTTCCACAGAGCTGCTGACCAACAGAAATACCTTCTTATCAAACTTAATTTTCTCTACGGTATGAGCATGTTAAGGAAAATAGCTGAGAATTAAGACTCAATGGAGAGCAGAAGGGCAACAGGTTATTTTGTGTTGTGCATTTTGGAGTCTCCTCATGCAGCTGCTGCCCCCAGGAGCTCAGCAGAACAGCCAGGCCAACCAGGCAGGGCTGCAGCTCCAGTGCCAGGAAAGGGGAGAACCAGCAGGACTTTAACAAAAATCAAGATTAAATCAAAAAAATTAGCATCACTCCAGGACAATACTTGTCCATCTTCAATTCTGATCCTGGGGGGAAGGTTGGAAAGGAAAAGAGAGGGATGTGTGCTCAAGTAATGAAATTTAAGATGAAGCACTAGTGATTTTTGTTAGACTTTGTTGAACACCCTGGGATGGGGATGCAGGAGTGGCAGAGGATGTTACTTAGCAACTGCTGGAAGGTGGTTAACTCTTTGGTACCCATCCTTTCTGCCTCCCCAATAAACTGAGAGTAGAAGCTGAATTTCTACAGAGAAAAAATTGGGAAGGTTTCTGCTATTTGCAGTGTAATGTTTTATGGAGGCTGTAATTAGAATGTTAGTAAATAAAAATAAAATAGCCCTGAAATGTTATAGTTCCTATTTAAACTACTGCAACTATTTTAGGACTTGTGAGTAGGTTGTTTACAACATTTTAGGGTTTGTGTACAGGTTCTTTATAATCATGACAGACATGTCTATCACCAGCTATAACACACCTGCATTTCTGCAGTGTGAACTTCTCTAACATATAATGTGCATGTGATATGAGTCATTTACTCAGTATCTGCAAATGTGAATCTCTTGAAAATCTGAGGTTTATTGGCTACAAACAAAAAGTATAGAATACATTATTCCACGTTATAGATCAGACTCTCAGGAGGAACCAAGATTCTTCAGTCAAGAGCAATGGTTTCTCCAGTTAAACCAGTTAAACACAGTGGAAATTATAAGACTTAAACCAATTAAAGATGTAACTGGCAATATGGTATTACTGGGTAACAGAGCTGTTGTTGAGATGGAAACTCATTTTAGCTGCAATGGTTTTCACAGGTTGCTAAGTAAGATCTTGTGAAATGTGTGGAAAGATGGGGAGTGTTCAGTAGGCAGTAGAGAATACTCAGCTGTGAGTATTCTAAACCAAAATAAAGGCAAGGTGATCTTAACTTACCCTAATATACTTTTTCCTACAATACCCTGGTCAATATCTTTGTGAGGCTGTTTGGATATATAGTATTTTTAGGTATTCCCATTGCCATGTGTGTTTTATAATAGAATGACCATATATGAAAAGAGGCACCAGGCAGGACAGTCCAGCAAGTCCCCTGTCAACAACAGGGGCAGGAACCCCAAATGTCCAGTGGGTAGTTAGGTGTATATAATCTTCTATGCTTATGTATAAAAGTGAAATGAGAAAGGTGTTATATGCAAATAAACACTTTTTTCCCCCTGTATTACTGTATTAGATGTCAATTCAGCATAGAATTGCAGGCAGCATGTTTTAGTAGTTCTGCAGTTATTAGAGCTGTTGGTTTATGAGCCTTCATTCTTCTAAATGTTCTCATGAAAACTGAGGTGCAGAAAGTTAAATGATTTCTCTCGTTATTTTGATTTTGCTTCCTTGCTTTTATTTATATTTTCTTAACCTCTGACAGTTTCCTCTAGGTGAGCAGGGATTTAATAATAGTAGGTTTTATTATGCAAAAGTAAAGACTGGCTGAAAACGGGGATGAAAACTCCAAAGAATAATAGAACAGGATGTGCTGGTAGCTGCATAGACAACTTTAAATTACATCAGCAGACTGTAACATTGTTACTGTCTCTATAGCTGAATATTGACTTTGATTTTGATTGCTTGAGCTAATATTTTGTTACAATTTCTCATATGGGAAATGTAATTGGAATTCTAACTTTTGGCACGTCAAGTATTGCTTGTGTTGTAGGTGACAGTTTAGGAGTCTCATACAAGAATATTTTTCCTTTATTCTTTTCCTTATTGTTCATGATTCTGTCAGACCTGGCTGGCTTTGCACTGGGGCAGAGTTAATGTGTTCAGCTGGAGTTATGGTTTACTGTGCCTGTAATGGAGGTGGTCCAGTCCTTCATCTTGGCACCAGTCCTTTCAGGGGAGGTGGGAAGCTCTGGGAGAGACTGAGAGCAAAAAGAACTTTGTGTTCATTTTATGTTTGCAGTATCTGATGTTGACAAGGTACTGGTGGGGTGATCATTGAGGTAATTGCCCCTGTTTTTAATTTTAATTTTGAACCCAAATATAGAGCCTTGGAATTTGTGATTTTCTTTGCACTGCAGTATTAATGGAGATTGTGGAGGCATGGTCACAGTAGTTTTACAGGGGTTCCAGAAACTCAAAGCCAGAGCATTGCATTCAGCTGCATCGTGCAAACCCTACAGAAACAGATGCATAATGGAGTTGGCAATTTATTATCTGAAGCACAGTATAACAAAACATTTTGTCCAGATCTGTGGCCGTCTGTAATTCCAGTACTGAGATGGGATGCAGCTCAAAGTTGGGGTGCTGACCATAAGATGTCCACTTTCAAACCATAATTCTCCCAATGGGTTAATTCCTCTGAGCAATTTGACTGTGGAAAGAACAACTCTTTGAAAGAGGATCATGGGTGCCATCATGGGGTCCAGCAGAATTCCCTCAGGCTGCACTGGAGACTTGTTCTGTGTTTTTGGGTATTCCACATCCTTCCTCCCTGCCACTCCAGCCCTGCAGTCTCAGTAGGTTATATTCAGCTTTTTCTGGGAGTTTTCCTCCAAGCTGAGACGGGTATTGCAGTTCCATTGTTAGTTATTGATACGGGCTTTTGTCACAATATACTTATTATTTTCTTGACTTCGTGGAATGCATTTAATAAGCTTAAAATTGGACAGTTATTATACATAGTTTTATGAAATGACTGATTTCTATTCAGACTATCTGAATGCCTTTGTATGTTCTCTGTTTTTTAAGACTCTTTCTTGGAAACAGCTATTAAAATTGGAGATGATCTACATAAAAGGATCAGATGTTACAAGAGAGTCTCAGAAATGGATTTTACGGAATACTTCCTCATTGTAAATTTAAAAGCATGACATTTTGAGATTAATTATTTACTAAAGATCTTGCATTTAAATTTATAGTTTGGATTTTTCAAAAATAGGCAGGCGAGACTGAAGTCTTAAAACATTTCTCAAACATAAGTTTGAAAGGCATCAGTGGTTATTGAAGACAGTCATGGAGACAAATTTCAGTTTTAGGGTGATATATACAAACTCGCTTGCCTCCATTTGCATTATGCTTTCTTGTTTAAACACATTAGAAGTTTTTGAAACTACACTGATTAAGTGGAATCAGGATGTTCTGGATGTTTATCTTCCCTTTCTGCTGATTCAGAGAGCAATAAACAAGACACAGAAGGACAGAACAAGGCTGATATTAATTGCTGCTGCTTAGGAGCAATTTAGGATGGCTGCAAACAAATTCAGTCATCCAGAGCCATCCTTCATTCCCTAAGTTGGAAATGCTCAGTCAGGAAAGGTGTGTCTACTGACTCCATCCTAACTGTGGGGTTTTTTCCCCTGTTACTTTTCAGTATGTGTTTTAGGCTTAGTGTTTTTCTTAATGTGGAATGTTGAAAATAAGACACAATTTTTATAACAGTAATGTAAAGGAAAATTTCCATCTCACACTGTGTGACATCAGGATAAAGACCAGGTTCTCTCTGTGTCCTTGCAGAGGTTGGCTAAATTAGAATTTCTGATGGTTCTGTCAACACCTTGGAAGTCACTGTTGCATTTCAAAGGCACATCCCAATGTAGAATGTTAAATTGCACTAGGACAGTAGCAAATGTTTTTCTGTGACTATTTGAAATGCTAAGCTACACAGATTTCTTTTCTTTCTGACTTTTTCTTATTGTCCTTTCACAGACATTAACACAACTCAGGCTTAGAAAATAACATGGCATGAGGCAAGAGCAATATAAAAGAGGTCTTTGAAGCTGTTTCTTTTTATCATGCTTTACCCTTAACATGGTTTCTGTGGTTGAATTCCTTAGCAGTTCTAAAGAGAATTACATTTCAAGTTCCATAATTGCACCAGGGAATTGAAATCTTGGTTAAACAAATAAATAAAAAACCCCAAGTATTCTGTCCAAGACTGATTTTGTTATCAGCTAGTGTTGATGGTGATGTACCAAGATGTATCAAGAAAATGTTTTGAGCATTGCACAAGAATCCTGTTTATAATGAATATCTATGTAAAATACCACAGATGTTACTTCAGCCATTTTTGACACACACTTCTTGACCTCTCTGAAATGTATTTGAGAAGTTCTGTGCTAGTACAAACACCTAAAACCTCATAAACCCAATGTTTTACAGAAGCTGAATCACCACATTCATTGCTAACTGTCTAAAATGTGATGATTGTGATGCTGCTTTGTGTATGTACTCTTATGGTACTAATATTAATTTACATTTACTCCTAGTTTGCCTTGGAGCTACAGAGGGATGGTGTATTGGGCAAGAACACTTAGCCAAAGTGTAATACATTCATTCCTCCTTAAGTCTCCCCAGAATGTGCTGGAATCCTTCAAACAAATTGAAAATTTGATGGTGCCAAAAGTGCTGCAGCTGGTTGTGTCCTGTGTCTTATTGGCCTGCTTGATTATTTCTTCTTCCTTTATGAAAATGTGATATTCTAATGGCTAATTTTTTTTATTTCCCTTTTTGATCAATAAAACTACTCGTAGAAGACCTGTGTATCCAACAGAGTCATTTAGATAAATGGAGAAAGGACTGAAAAGCAGCACAGCTTTGTCCTGCTGGAGCACCTGCAGGTGTTGTGCCCAGCTTGCCTGATCCCATCAGGCTGCTTCACCCCTCTGAAGGGAACATCAGTTCCAGAACTGCTGATGCTGACAACAATTCAGTGCAATTACACAATTTTCCCGTTTGTGGTTCAGATGTGAAGTCAGATTACAGCCCTTTTAAAAATCAATCATATTTCATGTATTTGAATAAAATGCTACAGTCAGAAGAGAAAAAAGCTGAATTGCTCATGAAGTTTTCTGTAGAATTAAGTCAGGAGTTTTTATTATCTTCCATGCAAATTTCTTTTATAATTTGGCTTTTTTTTTGTTTAGAAGCCTCAAGTTCCTGCATGTCCCCTGTACCCATTGTTTGTAGGCACTCAGACTCTAAAATAGAGCATCTTATTTTATTTAATGATAGGCAAAATCCATTGAGCAATATTATTCTGAGAGACAGTGGATGGCACTGTTGGTTTGCATCTATGAATCTAAAAAAATGAAGCAGGACAGGACAACCTTAAAAAAAAACCAAACTCAAAACAAAACCCACCATACCACTCCCCCTGAAAAGCAAACAAAATCCCCCACTCCATCCCCCCTGTAAAACCCAAAATCAAACTAAACCATAAAGCAGTGTCTTCTTAAACTAGATGGAGTAATTTTCAAACTGTGCAACAGTACGCATGAATTATCAGACAGATGCAGAGAACACGTAAGATTCATAGGCTAGAAAAAAAAGAAGATATGAAATTGGGTTGCTTCTCTGTCTGTCTGTTCGTTTGACACTGTGGTTTTGTCAGAGGAGGAAAAAAAATCCCAGCTGCCTGAGGTGGACCTTAGTGGTGGTAAATTAATTTAGCTAAGGCACTGGAAGAGCAACACACCCTCAGCCCAGGCAGGACTGTCAATATTTGTGGGTTTGAGGTTTGCTGCAGCAAAATCACACCTGTGCAGACGAGGAAGAGAAATGTGTTCAGTCATCTGGAAACTCCTTACAGACATTGTGTAGAAAATAGGGTGTAGTTTTCATGTCTGGTTATGGTCAGGGGGAGGGAAGGCTGATGTGGTCTTCAAGTCTACTAAGAGAAGATCAGCTTGGATTTTAAGACCCTGCAGTTGTGCTGAGCTTTGCATCAAGAGATTGGATTCATTTGAAGGTTTGGTTCTTTGTTTTTGATTAGACCAAATGCAGCAATTGTTTTGTCCAATTTTATTCCAAAGTGTGGGGTTCACATTTGACCAGTTTGCCCTGTAGAAGTCAGATCTGGGCATGGCCAGTCTTCTGGTGAATGTGTGGTGATCTGTCCAAGTCACATACACAGGAAATTCAATATTGAGTGATCAACTTAGTGTTTATCATCTCAATGCCTTTATGCTTGTCAAACACCAAAATTCAATTCAATTTCTGTCATGTAAATGTCATTTAAAGAGAGATTGAAACTATTAAGGAAAAACACCACCAAGAGATGAATAAGACTGTCATTATCACTAATCTTTGTTTCTGATAGTAGCAACATCTCTAAAGAGAGAGAAAATTTATTTGTGGAAGTTTTAAACAATTTTAAACTTATGAATTTGATGTTACAACATTTCTACAATCCACCAAATCTCAGTCCTTGGAATCATGCAGATAGTTGGTAGCTCACAGCCATGCAGTGCTGTATGAATTTTATCCTTTTTTAGAAAGACAAAGCCTGCTTAGTTTGTAACAGTGAGGGGAAGAGCCCAGTTGCAATTATGAGAAATTATCGCTTGACTAAATTGCCACAAAAATAAACCCAATGGCTGGAAAGAGAAGTAGTACCCTTGTGAATAATAGTAAATAATTGAATTCAGCCTAGTGTAAATAACACGAGAGCATTTCTAATAGAGAATGAAAGACAGGATATGAACTATGAAGTTACCATTCAGAAATTTTGGTTTTTTTAATAATTTGTTCTTTTAGGGGGATTAGCATTATCAAATCAGGTTCAATATTACTGAATTTAAAATTCAACCTATTCCTCATTTCATCAAAGAAAACGACCCAGTGGAATTAATGGAGCTGTTTGCTGCTTGCTTAAATGTGCTGTTTCATTGAAATGTGTGTGCAGTTTTGCTCTTCAATTCACTGTCCACCTCATTACAGACAGCACATAGAGAGCCAGTGAATGCAAAGGGAGTGCCTTAACTCTATGCAAGTTCTTAATTCTTTTAAAACAAAAGCCCTGAGTGAGTCCCAGAGACAGCATTAATTATAAAATAATGAAAAGGGCTGTGCCTGCTCTGCTGTCAGGACTTTGCTCATGGGTGTAAAAGGTGTTTTTCTTCATCCGTTCTTCATGTGAGGAGTGTCAGGCAGGCACTGTGTGTTACTTTACTCTGTTCTCATGAAAACTTCCAGTAAGGGTGGCTCTTTTCCCTGTTGTGAGATCTAGGTGGAAAGCTGGAAAGGCTGACTTGGCTACTTATAGGTAAATGGTATTTTAATCGAGGGTATCAGTGTTGACTGTGAATCCATTGATGAGAGACTCCTATATAAACACACTTGTATGAAAGCTATGCTTCAAAAGTAAAAAAGATTATTATATAGGTTGGTAAATTTGTAGAAGGAACAAGGTGGTCATCATCGGACAAAAGTTATTTTTTTAGAAACTGCTGGTGCATCATCTCTGTGATGCCTTTAAAGATTGCAAGAAGGGCCTTCTCCTAAATTAACACCTTTTTAACACCAAAAGCAATACAAAATATCAATTCCATAACTATTTAATCTGTATTCTGTAATCATCATGAAAGCCAGTTTTTATTTCCAGAAACACATTTATAATCTAATGATACCCTGCATTTAGGGGATGGTAATGAAATTATACCACTCTTAGTGTTAATTTTCTGTGTGTGAATACCCTACAAAATCTCTCAAGCATTTGTGCCAGCTCCAGAAACCTCACACACAACAGTCATTGTAGCTGCTTCTAGAACACACCTTTAATGTGTTGTAAGGTGACAAGGGATGCTTATGTTTCACCTTCTGTGGGGACAGTGCCATTTTTGCATGCTTGGACCAGGAAATGATCAGTTCATCTTATGTTTGATGGTTTGTATGGATCCTTGTTGCTTCTGTAAGAACAAATTATTGTTTTAACTAATGAAACTTTGCCTTTTCCAGCATGGATGCAAGAGAGCTGCTTTGTTTACACAGACAGGATTCAGGATTAGGTGCTAGGGAGGATTGCCACAGCCAAAAAATTCCTGTGCAGGTGTCTGTTTTCCCGCTTGGTTAACTGTAAGGAAATACCCATCTCAGGAAAAGAATAGAATTGGACTTTCGCTGTTGTGTAGGAACTTTGGCTAATACAGCACCTTTGTTTTTTCTACAGTACCTTTGTTTGTTCTTTTTCTAAAACACAAAACCAAGGTGGTTGCTAAGGACTCATATTATCAGTGTGACATGCCTGAGACGAGGATCCTTTGAGATGGTGAATGTGTTTGCCAATTAAAAGACAATGGGAGGAAATGAAACAGTTTAGTCATGGAGGAGGATAAGAAAAGTGCAGTGGTGAAATCAAAGAAAGGAGAACAAAAAAAAAGATAATGATGAAACAGCTAGCTGAAGCTAGCTTCAAAATTTAAGGAGACTGCAGAGCCAATCCTTTTTTCTGCTTAAATTCCCGAAGAGGAAATTGAATCCAGCCTTCCGAAATGCTAGGGGAAATAGGCTGTGCTAATAGAAAAACCTCAACATGGATATCAGCCAGCAGTAAAGTTGAAAAATGTGGGTTTGTGCCAAAAAATCAGGCTGGAGATATATGGAGTAAAATTGCAGCTTCAGTGTTGCACTTGTCCAGATCCTGATACATCTTGTTCCTAAATGTGCTTTTTTTTAGCAGCTAACTTACAAATATGTTGTGATTGACATTGTTATTTAATTTATTAAAACCATAATTTCTTCATGAGTAGCTATGCTGAAGGTGGAAATATATTAGTAAGGTCTGTTTAGATTGAGAAGTGGCACTGGGCAGCTTCTTGGTTCCAGACTATTAAATATATATTATTGTATACTGCATGAATATGATTATGTAATATGGTCTGTGTGGGTAAATGAAGCGTTTCTACTACATAAGTGAAATCTCACTCCACTGAGGAAATCAGTTTAAAAACCTTGTTGTTGTACCAACTCAGTACTTGGTTAATATAGTCTAAGGAAGAGAGGTAAATGCAGTTGCCTTCTGCTGAGGACAATGCTTACTGCTGATGGCATTTTCCATTCATTGGGCACTTCTTTTTCCTCCCCCCTTTTCCAAAGTGTTTTCACATCTCTGGGACAGCTCACCCTTCTCTGTACTGGTTGCCAGACAGGGAGAGTTGTTCACTGGTGTGATTTTATCCAGAACTTTTCTTATGCTTCCATATCCCACTATTCTTTTTTATTTTTTCCTTGTTCAGACCTATGTCTCCATTTT
Source organism: Trochalopteron elliotii (assembly GCA_024734555.1). NCBI lineage: Eukaryota > Metazoa > Chordata > Aves > Passeriformes > Leiothrichidae > Trochalopteron > Trochalopteron elliotii. Next base: position 722,142 of record JANPWX010000201.1, read on the forward strand.
GAGAACTGGTTGAAAATTTTATAGTTAGATACTTCTTGGAATGTATCAGTGTGTTGAAATGGATGTTATGTTGAAAGGGCCTTGTTTACTTTTGTCAAGAGAGGTTTCTTGGGCCTTGGCTGTCTTCTGGTTAAAACATGAGATTCTTCTGCATTATCCAACCAGCTGACAGGTCAGATGGGTAGGAGATCAAGAACATAATAAATCTCTCCTACAGGAGTGTCCCTGCTTAGTGAAACTCTATTTTTATTGAAGCAATGACCTGAATCCTGGTTATGCACATTTGCCATATTCCCAACCACTGAAGTGTCTCTTTCCTTCCTTTCCATTCTCCCTGCTTTCCTGTGTACAAATTTACTTGACATGCTGGAGGAGAAACTGGAAAACAGATGAAGTGAATTGGGACTGCAAATTTGTGATCAGGATTAGAGGCTTGGTGACCTTTAAGATCTCATCTCTAAAGAGCATCCTGCTGCTTCCGCTGCTGGATAATCCTATTTATTTGTTTATTTATTTGGAAGTTTTATGCTTGTAACAGTACAAAATGGAATATTTGTGATGCTTTGGAAGCTACTGAATGTTGTTCATGTCTAGATGAGAAACCTTAGTGGAGTTTTCAGGACCAGAGGTGTTATATTTCAAACTGACCCCAGCCAGAGGAGTCTTTGTGGCAAAATGACTTCTTGTGAACATAAAACCTGCCATGTCATTTGGTTGCTCTTAGTGCTGTTGAGGTGAAGAACAGGAAATGGAAAGGAATCACATCATAAAGAAGGAAAACTTCCTAGAATTACAGAAATAAAATCATCATATTAGGTAAAACAGATGTCAAAAAACTAATGGCAAATGGCTGAGTCATTGAATGTTATGTTCCACAAAATGATAAAAATATATTTTGTTATATACAGCTGAGCATCAGGAGATGGCAGTAGTGCTCGCTGAATTGCAAAACAAGAATACTGGGGAGAAAACCCTAGAAATTAAAATAAGCTGCTTTGTAAATTTGCCACAGCGAGTAACGGTATTCTAATTTATTAGAACTGTGTACAATCATCCTCTTTTAATTGCAAGTTTTATTGACTATCTGGTATGCTTGGCCTGGAATTTATTGTTTTTTATTTAAAAGCATTGAAAACTGCCATATATGTTTATCAATAACATATTAATATTAGGATTTGGAAAGACTTTCTAGAACAATCGTCCAATCTTGTCCTTGACCAAATTTATCATTTTGGTCTCTTGAAAGGTTAAAAACATCAATCTTATTCAGGGTAGCAGCTTTTAGCAGGTACTACATAAAGAGCAATCTCTGCTTCCTAGGCACAAAACTATACGGCTTTATATACAGTCATTTAATTTTACTGAGTATGTCTGTGACTCAGAAAAGGTACTTGAACTCGTTCTATAAAATAATGCAAAGGGAAGTGCTGCTTTTCTGTGCAGAGTTTCCAGATGTGATTTTTGTGTTGTAAAGTACCTTTGGTTCCCTTCAGCATGTATCTGGTACTTAAAATTTAGTTTGGAGGCTAATTATGGTTAAATGCTTTGAAATACCCCAAAGGGGAAAGAAAAATTCTTTTTATGAAGTTAAAGGAAGCAAATTTCAGAGGAAGTGGAATTATGTCTTATTAGTGAAATATAATTCAACAATAAATGTTGAGCAGTCTAATATGATATGTAGCTAATGAACAAATGAGCCTATGTGGGGGCTTTTTTTTTTATGGAAGAGAAAATACTGAAAAGCAAAAGTTTCAAGCATTGTGACTATGTGGAGAGAGTATGTTTATAATTGCTCACTATTTGAAGAACATTATCTTTTGACTTAAGACTGAGTCTGACTGCTCCTCCAGTTGTGCTGATTCGGCTCTGGAGAGACCATACTTGAAACTGTGTTGTGGCAAGTTCAAAGGTTAGAGGGTTTTCTGAAAAAATAGCAGTCAGAACACAAAAAACCACACAGCTTTGACAGGGTGCAGTCCAGGGGCTTGCTAAACTGAGGAGGTTGCATTCAGCCTCTTATGTTAATCACCTTTGAATGTGTGTAATCAGTTTTTAAATCCATCTTTATCGTTGGCTCCAGCAATCAATCCAATAATTTATTTACGTGTGTGTAAAAGATATTCCTTTTGTTCTAAACCTGCTGCCTGAAAAATTCACTTGCTGTCCATTAGTCTTTGTTTTATGAGAAGTAGTGACTAATCATTCCTATTCATCCTTCTTTCACTTGGCAGTTTTCCTCAGCTAAGGAGTCTGACTCAATTTGAACTGTCCTTGTGTTGAAGCCTTTTTATGTTTCTGATGATCCTTGTTGCTTTTCCCTTTTATTGTGTTCTTCAGATGGAGCACTCAAAACCTCATGTGCTTGTTGGGGATACAGGAAGAGCAAGAATTAATGTAGTGGAATAATTATGTTATTTTTGTCCTTTTCTCCATTCTTTTGTTAAGAATTCCTAGCAGTCTGGTTGTCATCTTACTGACTTCTGGGTGATGTGCTGATGTTCCAGGGGAAGATCCATGAGATATTCTTGAGTAGCTTGAGCTGAGTACTCTGTGAGTGTACTATGGTTACCTTTTTGTCCCCATTTACAATGTTTTGTATTTATCTACATTAAATTTCAGCTGGCATTTTGTCACCCAGCCTCTCAATGTTATGAAATCTTCTTGCAATTCTTTTTAGGGTTTATTCCCTTGGATAATTTTGTATCAGCACTAGATATTATCACTTCCCTATTCATGCTCTTTACAAAGCACTTACGTGTCCTCTACAAAGCTGGGGATGTAACCTCCATGTTTGGAAACTTCTTTTACTTCTGCTTTAATTTTACTTCTGCTTCACTTTTACTTCTGCTTCTGTTCCTTTAAAGTTTTGTTGTTTATCCCTTTCAGCTTTTGGGAAGATAATGAAGTAGGAGAAAAGCTTTTAAAGTCACAGCTGTTAAAGTAGTTTGTTTACTCTCTCAGCTGGGTTTCAGTTCACAGTATTTTATTCTTTGGCTATTTGTAATTTTCTTTTGGTGAGTTTTGATGCTGTCGTGCACTTTTTCTTCTTGAAATGGAATTTTTTTTTTTTTAATTTCTTTTAATTTCAGGGATGTTGAATTTGAAAAACATGTAAGAATACAGTATCAGAGTGGTTACATTGTGAGATGTCGTACATGATGTTTGTGTCTAAATGAGGAACTCTTGTGATTTTGTGACTAGTTTTCATTTGTGTTTAATAATTTTTTTTTTCTGTGATCTCAGTATTTCACACTCAGTGCATTGCCTGGTTGTATTTCACTTGTACAATCCTTTCTTTCTTTATGGAGGTAGTAAAAAATCCAGGGGAATTCTGCAATGCTCATTACCCTGCATTTATTCTATTTGACTGTTGGCTTTCCATCACAATAAGGCATTTCTCTGACAGCTAATTCTGTCATTCCTACCACGTCAATTTTGAAATATTGATGTTTCAGTTGTTTTTAGGGACCTCAGTTTTGAATAATTTTCATTATTAGATGATAACATAGTTGCTGAAAGCATTACTAATTTTGTGGTGTGAGGACCTGACACCCTATCAGCGTTGTATCTCTTTACAACTGGATGTTTGGGAAGATAAATGTAGGTGACTGGGAGCTGTTTTATCTGTCCACTCTGGGCTTCTCTCTGCCGGGGATTTATTGACTTATCAGCAGCACTGGCAAGAATTTTTGATCTTTCTTTATAACACTGATAGTTTTTGGGTTTTTTGACCTTTATTTTTGCTTCAGAGAAAATATTGATGCAATGTCCAATGCTGCTATTAACCATGAGACTGAAGGCTTGTTTCTTTCTAATATTTCTCTTTGCAGCAGGTGTAGGAGTTTGGAGAGTGGCAGGTGATGTGTGTTGGCTGTGTTTGACAACACAGAGGGACAGGATGCAGTTCACAAAGTGGATTCCTCCACTGAAGAGCAGAATAAAATCCCTTCGTGCCCCAGATATAAAACCACAGCTGGCTGTGAGAAACAGGATCAGAGCTTTAAGGAAAGACTTTCCTACTTATTTTGTGGGGTGGCCTGCTCAGGTTTGGGGCTCTTTGGCTGCTCACTAGAAGCAAAGTTTGACAACAGCAAGGAACATTTTCTACCAAGTTCCACTAATGACAACTTAAGTGCTGTAAGGGAGTCTCTGGTGATGCAAAACTTTCACCTTTGTAGATTGTTAAAGTACATGACAATGTTTTCAATCTGTCAATGGGTAAGAAACATTTTTTAAAGTCTTTATAGAAAAGAGAGAGATACCTTGAATGAAGTGTTGTTAGATCCTAACTAAAAAGAAAAAAAAAGAGCAGTTGTTACTTGATGCTTCTCAGAATATCAGATATCATGTTTTCTGTGGTTTTCTTTTAGGGAACACTTGAAAAAATGATGGCAAGTTGTTATGCAGAAGTCTGGCTTCCTGCAATCTTTTCAACTTTATTCTAATTTTTGACTGTTGCAAGATTTGGTTCTTTTTAAGCATTGCATTGCTCAGTAACCTTTTCAGGGCAATGACAGATAGTGTTAGATATTCCTGATAAGGAGCATTAGGGGACATGTTCTCCTACCACTAAACATATTGCTGTGCTAAACTAATTATACTGCTGCCTTAATGTGGAGGGCTTCCAACACAGCAATCATTAACTAATGGTTCTGTAACTAAGGTACAGCCCAGAAACTGGAAAACTGCTTTCTCTAAAATATTTAGACTGTCTTAAAACTTGAATAAAAATCAAGAGTGTGTCTGAGTTGAGAGTGTATCTTCAGCAGTTTTCTATTTCTTAATTTCTGATCTCACTTCACGATTTCTTACCACGCTCAGGTTTACTCAGAAAGTTCTTCTTGTTCTCTCAGTTCACAGCATTGTGTATCTGAATTGAACTTTGGTGCAGAAACGTGAGCAGTTTGGCTTAGTTCTCTCTTCAGTGTCAAGACTTAAAGGCTCTTAACAGAGAAATTTGATAAATGAGGGTTGCATTTTTCCTTTCTTCTCTGTACTACCAATAATAGATGACACGTTGAAACTCTGAACTAGGAATTGACAGAGGATGGGTGGAGAACCAAACCCTGTCCCCTAAACTAACAGAAAAAGAAGGCATTTAAAGAAAAAACAGGAAATATGCAGAATAACTAAAAGAAAATTGTACCTCTTCCATCAGAGTGTGCTGCTCTTAACCCCGTGATCCTCAGCTGCCCTGTCCCCACTGCATGATCCTGTCCCCACTGTTCAGTCTCCCCCTTTGCTCTTTGGGGATTGGTAGATTGACCTGTAGGCCCAGATGGTGGATTGATCTGTAGACCCACACTTTCACAATTTCATTGCAGTCCTATGCTGCTGCTGCAGACCCTGCCTACATCAGCATCAATTCCCTCAAAATACGATGCAGATAGTCATGGCAACACAGTGCTTTAATAGATGTCATGGTGAGTAGCCAGGACTTTATTTAAAGGGTTAGGCAAATCTGCCTCTGTGTAATCTCTGTCAGTGCCAAGTGCCTTTGGAGTGCTCATTTTGCTGCCCTGCCCTGGTTTGGAGACTTTCTCTTTACCATAATTGAGATGAGTCCATGTGTTGCCCATAAACAACTTTACATTGATACCTAAAGGAACACTCCCTGGGCAAGAACAGAAATCATTAATTAAGCAATATGTCACTATAACCTGGTAAGAAAAATTCTATCACTAGTAACAGTTTAATGGTCATTCTCCTGTAACCTTTTCTGCACAGGGACTGAATTCACGCTCGGGCTCGACTGAATGAAATCTTTTGAAGATCTAACACCTTTCTCATAGCATTTTCATGAATATGAAAATGTGGAATATATTTCAAATAATGAATAACACTGAAACTGTTAGGAACAATAGTGCTACTGCACTGTATGAGCTGTGATGTTGTCAAGATGAGTAACATCTGTTTTAGTATATTGACTTGACTGACAAGTAACCATGGTTTCTGCCTTCTTCCTGCTCTCCATTTACACACTTTCATTTACTGGATAAATACACTGGACTACAGAATGGCATTGTTTCTACACTTTGAGGAAAGAGAATCAAAGCCAAGCATTCCCAGAGACTGAAGGGCTGTGTGAGTCATGAAAGGGCTGCAAAAAATATTGTATAATTATTCAAAGGAGTTTTAACAGCTGATTGAAATGACATTATCAATGGCAAGACTGGCAAACAGACAGTTATGTGTAATTAAAATGGTGCCAGAAAGCTAAAGTTTTAAAGCTCAAACTTGAGGACGACTGTCAAGGGCTACATGCATGCCCCAGGGGCAGCTACAATTCAAAATTCTTTTCTATTCTCTTGTTGAATTGTGCTGGTGAAAAGAGAAGTTTTGCTTTTTATTTTTAAACAAAACCACTATAATTACAGTGACCTGAGCAGTAGGATTCTAAGTCATATCATAAGGGTCTCCTTTATGTTGAATAACAATTAATTTTCTATATCTTTGTACTACTAAGTGCTGTTTTCCCTTAGAGTCTTAAAGTCATGGTTGTCATTGGCAGTCTTCCTGAGAGTGCCCTCAGTCCTTGTCACCAGGAAATGTGCTGAGTAGTGATAGTGCCAGTAAGAGCCCTGAGGAACCCTGGCACTTGTCCCCACATGGACATGGAGCCACTGACTGCAGCTCTTCGAGTGGGAACACCCAAACAATTCCTTATCCACCAAGTGGTACCTGCATCAAATCCATGTCTCTCCAGTTTAGAGACAAAGATGTTGTGTGGGGTGGTGTCCAGTGCTTTGCAAAAGTTCAGGCAGATGCTGTCAGTCATCTAAACATCTAGGGTTTTATAGGGTTTTATCAGGCACTAATAGTTACTTTTTGCATAAATAAATTTCATGGCGTCATACAATTTTGCTGGTGGTTTTCTCATTTTTTTTAAACTTTGCTGGACAGAATAATGCTTGATTTGATCTGATTCCTTTGTCACAACAGTAATTATTATGGAAAACTGCAAAAACTGTCTCAATAGCAAAGCCACTTTCTTTACAATCAGTAATCAAAATTAATCTGATTAAAGTTCCTTTTAAGTTCAGGTCTTCACAATAGAAATAATGGGTTGTATTTAATATAGTTTTTTAGATATTAGCCTTTGAGATGTTATCTGAAATAATCTAAACATTCAAAGATTTAATGTTGATTCTTTCAACAAGATAAAGCAAAAATCTGGCATCTAAAAAGATTAATTTCTTTGGGGTATACTGAGCTTTGTCTTTCTCAAACCTCTTGAAACTGTTAATTAGCACAAAATAAAGAACAGTGAAAAATGTCTGCAGTCTTCCTTGGAGACAAAGATTTGGGACAAATAATTTTGCACGTGAAGTGAATATGCAAGTGTAAAGAGATTTAAATATCTGATTTTAATAGGTTTCATCCCACTGGGAGAGACACTTTTGATTATCTATGACCTATACCAATTATTGTGATTCTCCCTGTAGGCAAGTCATAATTTTAACAACTAATCAAACTAAGCCTGAAGGTTCTGCAAAATGCCAAATATGTACTTGCACTCTTGCCAGTTACAGAGCTCATACTTGCTACTTGACCTTGTTTCAGTTTCTTAAGCTACTTATTTTCAATCCATTGAAACGTTCATCTTTTAAAGTAGAAATCCTTGGAAATCAAAATAAAACTTGTTAACAAATGGTGACTTCTTTGGTTTTGGTTTCACACCAAGCATAGTCATCAAATAGCAAACTCTCATTTTAAATGAATGTTGGCTTGACAGATGCTGAGGCTGGAAGTGTGTCAGTAGTGCAATGGCACAAGCTAAGCCAAATTCTAAAGCAATAACTCCATTAAAACTGGTATCCAGTTCACAGCACCGACCTCATCTTGCTTTTTAGGTCAGTAGCACATCTTGTCTATTCACTCTGCAAAATAGACTTTAGGAAGCTTCTTAGAGCCAGAACTGAAAATAGTGCTCTGCTGAGGTGATTTTACTCTTCTAAAAATACATTGGCTGAGCTGAAATAGGAAATTCTGCATTTATTCATCAGAGTGCTCCATTCAGGGAACATTGGGAGACTTTAGGCAAGTCTGCATCTCTGTTCAATCTCTGCAGTCCCATCTAGTATGAATTGGAGGAGATTTTAATGTCACCCTGTAAGAGACTATGTTGAGCTTATGATGCTGTAGAACAGGGAAAAATTCATAACAGCAAAGGTATAGTGAACAGTCTTAGCTGTGCATACAGTGTTGCATGTGAATATTAGAGTCAAACCCATCTCTTGAGGTGAAATTTTTAGGAAGTTGTTGGTACAATTGTATACAGAGTGAATGCTTCTCAACATTCTTCACAGAAGCTAATAAAGTTATTTAAGTGAAAACTTGCATTAAATGAAAGGAAATATTGTACATGTGTAAGAATACCTCCCTGCAACTTGCAGGTCACAGGATGGCTGTTATCTGTAAAATTAGTCCAGATTCTGAATTACTGTGGCCTAGTGATGCTTCTGCACAAGTGTGCTTTAAATAAAGAAAGTATACAGCTTATTAGCTGAGACTCAGACTCTGACTGGATTTCCTGTCTCACTCTTAATGGAAATAAACATTTCTTGATTAGAAAGCTTTGGCTATACCAGCAGATGCTTTTGGGCTGCTGCTGTTCAATTCAATTTGTGGCGTGTCAGCCAAGGCAGTACCTACAAAAATTACTGCTCCTCTCCATTGATAATTTATAAATCTAAATGCACACCGAGGTTTTCCTAACAGGATTGTTGGGTTATAAAATCATTTGGCAAAGCTTGAAGTCTTCAGTGCTTCCTGAATTATCTCAGAATTTGGCTTATTGATTGGTGTATTTAGTCAACCATCCAAAAAATTTGAAAGTTGAAAGATGGTACACAAGTGGCACCAGTGGAGGTTCTAATTGTCATCATGTTTGTCTACATTGATGTTTATTAGTTTTTATCTTGCATAATTTTATAATATTATATGTATTTCAATTAACAATCTTGATTTTGTTAAATGCATACATTTTGTGTAGCATTTCATATTAACTTCATTCTGCTTAAACTTGGAGTATTCCTAGTTAAATGCAGAATATGCATGAGTGAAATTTTTTTAAAGAACAAATAATATGCTGTTAAATTGCATTAAGGACATTTGAATAAACACATATCCAAAACTAGAAAAACTTTCATGTGAGATAGAATATAACAGACACTAAATATTTGGTAAAATGGAACAAAAGAAAGGTGCTATTACAGCTGTATGGAAGAATATATGTAAAAAGGGATATAATAGTTTTTACTAGGCCACCTAAGGTCATTGGAAAAGACATGATGCCACTGAGAATTGACATTTTGAAAGCTTTGCACAATTTCCTTATTGCTCAGTTACTCATTATCATGATGCTTTTTGCATTTCTTTGTTACAGTCAGAAGCTAAGTGTCATGAGCTGATCATTCCCTCATTGTTTAGGGCCATCCCCCTTTGGAGCAGATCTGTATTGCAAGGAGAGGACTGGACTTGTCAAAACAGAATTAGAGAGTAAGCTCAGAATTAGTAGTATGAATGATCAGAGATCCTGTGTTTTAATTTTGTTGACAGAAAGCTTTTTTCCTCATCAGTGTAGGTGTGTCTTAAGGCATCACCTGAGTATTGAGAACACAGTAAATATATTTCATCCAGTAATCACAATCGTGTTTTTATTCTCCTGATCTGGAGGCTACTGAGTTGGTCATGCTCTGGAGTTGAAGTCTCCTTAATATTTATATTGAAGGCTTGCTTTGGAGCTTAATTGTGTGTGATAATGAATTTGGTTGAATGCATGTAAATATAACACAAGAGGCAGCAGGAGTAGTCCAGCCTGCTGCTGACACAAACACAGCTCTCCAGCCCTTTTTGCAGCTCTTCTGTCAATAATGTGTCCTTTCAAGGGCGCCTGATCAGCTGCCTCAAGTTGTTCAATACACTGAATCAGAGACCTGCCAGAAATCTATAAAATGTGCTGTGCAGAGCTTATGAAATCCTGTTATTTTCTCCAAAAGCTGTCTCAAGGTGAAGTGTAGGTCAATACTGGGATGACCATGTTTAGATGTGCCCTGAGTATCCCAACTGTTGCCACTGAGTTCATAATTGATTTGAGATGGTATTTCAGGCTAAAAAAACCTCACTTTCTTTTCAGGAACCAAGAGCAAAGTATCACCACTAAGGTTGCTGCACTTGCCATCATCCACCAAGTGGGTGATGAGAGGTGACAAATTGGTTTCCTACTGAAAAATAAACTTGTGTACCAGCAGAGAGAATCCTACACTATACAAAGTATCTCTCAAGGAAATAGCAGCCTCATGTAAGAACAATTTGAGTCCCTGTAATAACCCAAACACCTCAGTACAGTTTACAACTGTGTTACGTGTGATCTGATGTTGGAATAGTCTCTGCTGACTGCTACACCTGACTAAATAAGTGCATCCCAGACCTGCTCTAAGTTGTTTTGTCCATTATTGCCCCTGGGTGAAAACAGAACTCTCCTTAAATGGAATCTGTTATAAAAGAAAAAAGTGAGGGAACAGAAATCTTTCATACATATTAACAGTGAACAGTGAAATTCTCTCATCAGAAGTAATTTTTGACTAAAATGTGGTAATTACTAATTTCCAAGGGCTATATGTTGATTATGCTTTGTAAGTGAGGATTTGGGTTTTTTTCCCCAGTGAAGTAACAGTTGTTTCAACACTTTCATAGTGAATTGTAACATTAACATGATTGCGGAGAGGATGCGTGTGTATGAATGATGTATTTTCCAGAACAAAATCATTTGCAATTATCATTGTAGCACCTGCATTGTCAGATTTTTGTTCTAAAATTAACTTTGCAAAGCTGGACTTGATGCATAAATTAAAGAAAGAAGCCTTTTTCCATGTTTACTAGGGATGTTCTTGGTTTGCTGCTTTATGTAAGAGGCAAGGACATGCTATTTAAGCAGGTTGTTTTCTTGAATGCTATTTTAGATTATTTTCTCTCAGTTAAGTTGTCTCATTAAGCCTTTTTGTAGTGAAAATGTAACTGTGAATAAGATTTTATTTAACTTAAGAAGATTTGTATTCCCACATAGTTGCCACTATAGTGCCTGAAATATCTGTTAGGTTTTGGTTTTCTTTTCCTTCCAAGCTCTTCAATATGTATGTCCCTTAAACATGTTGTTTACAAATTTTAAAATGACTGTGAGTGCTGCTCTGGCATTTGCAACCTTGTCACTGTGAATCTTGATAAAATACTGATTTTTATTTTTTGCTGCTTGAATGGAAAGAGTGTCCCAAAGACTTCACTTGCATCTTTAATTTATATGGAGTTCAGTGTCTCATGTAGGATGCTTCTGTGTGTGTGTGAATGCTGCACAAAAGGACATCATGCAAAATCCTCAATTTAGTTTTGTAACTGAGACTTGTGTAGCCAACCATATACACTTTTGGATGTGGTGTCTGCATAGGTAAGTCTGGCCTTGAGATTATACGTTTATTCAGCTTTGAATAATTTGGGAATGAAATAAATGCCCAAAGAGAAGATTTTGTTGCCCCTAACTCAGTAATCAACCACATTAAGCAAGAAATAGTGAATTATACAGCACTCAGTGTTTGTACATGAGAAATTAAAAATAGTGGATTTGCTCAGTATATAAGCCCAAGAAGCAACTTATTTACTCTGGCCCCAGATCAGGCCCTTCCAACCTTTCAGCAGCACTGTGAAATTAGGAATCTTGTAACTCTGAGAACATTATCATTTTAGTGGGACAACCCATGTAATAGATGTCACCAGGGGCTGAGTGAGGACTTCTGAACTGTCTGTCTGAGGTCTGTGTCTCATATATAAAAAAGAAGACCATAACTTGGGTACCTTAATCAAAAGCCTGATGTTTAGTGGGCTTCTGTTTCTGGCTTAAATAATTATCCATATTATTTTTTTAATGTGTCACTTTAAATCAATACATGAGATGAACAGAAATACTGAACTTATAAATATTCTGGAGCTGTTTATTTCAGCATAAAAAAGAGGTTTCAAGCAGTTTTCTGCTTTCTTGTCTTACAATACAGTCTTGACATTGATGGGTTGCATTTGTTCACAGTGATGACAAGCTGACTTGATGGAGGCTACCAGTCACCTTCTGGAAGCAGAATGAATAGGAAGCGTGCCTGAAATTTTTGGAAATGATAGATACCTGCCACTGAGTGGTAAATGCAGTTTGAAATGGCATCGTGGAGAGCATATACACATTTTGGTTTTGAAGTTAGTAATGTGCAAAGTGCCTCCAAATACTTGTGTCACCTGTTACAATATATGTAACTAGATTTTGCTCAAGTCAGACAGGACAAATCTGAAATAATTGTCCTCAGTTTGGTGGAGTTGCACCTCAGTAACTGCATTGCAGTTTTGTTGTAAAGTTATTATTGGCCTCTGCTTCAATGACCATTCTTTTGTGAGTTATGCTTTTCATATAAGGTCATGTAGGAAAGTGGACTCCATAAATAGGATGTTACTAGTGCTTGAATATATGGAAGATGTTTGTGGTAATGGAGAGTGGTATAGAATTATATGTTAAATTAAAAAAAAATCTTCTAGTTGGGCTATTTAGGTCGAAGTAATTACCCTTTTCTTCTCCTTGACTTACCATGTAATTCAACTCTTACTAGGAAACTATTTTTTTTCCTAAATTTCAATTAGTAAAGATGCACTATTATATTAAATGCAAGTTCTACCTTTGATTTCTCAGTAATCCTGCTCTGTGAGTCAGGGTCCAGCTACCCAATAACCAACCTGGGCTATCAGATAATAAATCACTCATTTGTCACATTTTCCCCCAAGACACATAATGAGAAAGAGGGTGAACTACTTGGTATTCCAGTATGTGCAGGTCTATTTAGGCTGAGTGGGACAAAATCCATTTGTGCATCTGGGAGCTTATTGAGGTGGAGAGTCCCACTGGAATTGCTGCATAAGGAACATTTTTAGTTTGTTGGCAGTGAGAACTGTGCAGTGTCCTTCAGTTTGTGGGTGGGTTCATGTCTGGTAACTGCAAACCTGAACAGCCCTTTGTTGTGTATTTCACAGTGCTCAGTTTATTTTCTAACATCTACTATTCCTGGTGTTCATGGATTAGAGCTGCCTTTGGTGGTCAAACACTTATGGCTGCAGTCATCTCCCACACCTGAGAAAGGGCTGCCATGAATATTTAGGAGTGAGGTGTGAGTTTAGCTGATGTTTCAATGAAAGCTGTGAACAGGAAAATGCAAAAATGTAGGAACTTTCAGAGATTGCTGTGCTTTGAAGCAAAACAAGGATTTTGAATGCAGGCAGAAGACAGACCTGCCCTACTGGCATGCTTTATAATAGTTAAAACTTCATCTTTTTTTTCACTAAGACTTTGCCTTTCTGCATTTACTCTGAAATGCAGAAAGTGAGGGCGGTACCTCAGCAGTGCCACAAATAGTCCAGAATGTACCCACATATTTCAGACTTTCAGTGGTACCTATGTGCCTTTTCATAGTGTCAATTCTTTGAAAAATGGGCATTTTCTACAGTCTGGAGAGTTCACATATGTTTTTACTGCAGAAGACTGTATAAAGTATGCATTTTCAGGGATATTTCCAAAAAAACAAAATTCTGTTAGTTCTGTCTAGGATTGTAAAGGGACTCTGTGCAAATTCCCCCCAGTAAAATTTACCTTTCAGCTTCTCTGTTATACTTAGGGGCAATACACTCCAGATCTTAATCAGCATTTCATTGCACTCCTACATTTTACTACTGCATAAAGAATACAATTTTTTTCTTTCCTCAGTTCCACATTGTATCTGCTTTCAGCAGTAATCCATAGTTAAAATATGAAATTAAAATACATGATTGCTGAGTGAAGTTTTTCTTGAATTTTGGATATACCAGATTGTCCAGGTAAGAGAGGTGTAGTGTACATTTTTGCCCAAATTCTAATTAAGCATGTTATAACTGTGGTCAGGACTTGCCAGCTCCTTTTGCTTACAAAAACTCAGAAGAATTAGAAAGCCAATAAGGATTAGTTACCTGTTAAATTTCCATTAAAAAATCATCTGCATATGCAATGAATGTAAACAATTGGTTGCTGGAAGTTTGGAGTGCTTTTGTTGTGTCAGTTAAGATGATGCTGAGTTATGAATTCATGAGTATGGACACTTATGAATAGACACATAGACACTGATGAACAGACAGGTTGTCTGATTTCTGCTGTATTCAGGTATTGTCCCTCAGTCATTTCTGGCATGAAGATGGACACTTCTCTCTGGGGTTTCTGTGACAGAGAAAGGTGTCTGACTGCAGCTCATTGTTTTGCTCATCAGGTCTGTCACTGTCTTCAAATCCACTTGCAAAAATTCTCTCAGGAGGACCCATCCCTGTAATAGCAATGGACTGGATAAAAATGACTATTTTTGCCTTTCTTATGTATCACAAGACAAGATTTAAGATCTACAAGCTGATTCAGGAAGTGAAACAGCATTAGATTGAGTATGATGTCACCTATACCTCAGTGTGCATATGACATAAATGAAAAATTATAAAATCCCTTCAGCTTGATCCCATAAGGGTAACAAAATCTCATGTACTTTAGCAAAATGTTACAGCAACACTAATACTGAATATCTTTTAATTGTCATCTTTACCACATTATATGTGGGAGATAAATACTCTGTCTTTCACTGGTCTCATGAAATACTTAAAGCTCCTAAAATAAATTATTCAGCAGATTGTGGTATTTTTGGATTTAAATATAGATTATTTATTTCCTACTTCAGTAGGCTCTGGGTATCAAGGCGAGTAGGTCCCCAAGGAGGCTTGCTCAGAGTTGCAGCACTGAGCTCTCAGGTATCTTTGATCTGAGTTGCCAACGTTTGCAGTAAAAAAATCAAGACCTAACCTAAAAATGAGACTTGTGAAGGTCTGGATGCCTGATAGGGAACCAGCAAACAGCTAATTATTAACTAATCAAGACAACCAAATACATCTTCTTCTGTAATATGGAAATTTACCCTCACTGGAGGTAATGACTTTCTACAGGTCCACTTTTCGATTCCTTTGCATGTACAAGAAGCTGGAGGAATGTTGCTCTAAGTAGAGCCAGGTGAAATTTCTGCATTTCAGATTTTGAATAAAATTATCCCAGTCTGAGCCACCTCATACAGAACAGAGTTGGGTTCTGTTGTTGTCAGTGCCACAGGACACTTAAGTTATAATACCTATGTGCTATTCACATTTTGGGAAACTAGTGAACTTCTCACCTTTGTAACAGTACTGGAGACCTTTAGACATTCCTATTCTGCCAGAATAATTTAGCACAATTATAATTGTAATCAATGAAGTGATTCATTTATAATTGAAAAAAAAATAGGAAGAATAAAAGTGATTTACAACTTAAAATGTACTTGTTTTCCTTTTTTTTGGGTTATTTTATCATGGTGAATAAAATTCAGTCATTTAAAACCTGATTTCATTGTGTTAGGCCTTAGTAATAAACAGGAAGCCAGGAACAGTAAATATTTAATTGGCTTATCTATATCAAATGAACACGGTGATTTTGCTGTATAGTATAATATTTCAGTGCTCTTATTGAATTTTCTTTTTAGGAGGAAGAGTTTATGTTGAATTTCTGAGAAGTTTCCTTACTGGATTTTTAATACGTATTTTAGTAGGTAAAATGTTCCCTTCAGTGAAATACACAATAAATCAAGATAAGTTGGCTCAAATGTTTGAGTGTGCTACAAGCACAGTAATCAAAGAAATAAGGAGGCAATATTTCTGGTACTAACAGTAATATTTCTTTTGAACCAGGACTACAATGCATTGTGGTATTACTGCTTTTCAGTATTTTAATTACACGGCTGCCTCACTAGTGGGATTTCTTCCAAGAATGGATTTTCAGAGTTGAATGTGATGGGGGAAAAAAGCATCTCTTGCAATGTCATTTTTGGTTTTGGATACAGTCTTTTTGTTAAAGTGTCTTCTTACCAGCCTGCACTTGATGGACTGTGTAACATTTGATTCTGGTCCTAGCATTGGAGAGACACAACTCCTATTTCCTAGGACTTAAAGTCTTTGTTTTGCATTGAGACTTTTTCTTCAATATGAAATATTTCATACATATTCACAGTAATGATAAATGTTATTATTATCAGACACTGAGATAAGTCACTGCTACCAGTGTCTGTGTTAAACCTACCTGGGTTATGTTTTATTTTTTAAAAACTGGAATGGAAAATCTCCAGCATTTAACATTGATAAAGATAGCTAGTCAAAACTTAGTATATATAGCTGCCTGGAAAAATATGGTGGTAATGGAGAGGGATACAATTCCAGTGGCTGACTAGTCCAGTACCAATTTCCAGAGGAAGGGTCAGCCCTGAAATTTTAACGAAGAGAAAACAATATTTGAAGGTAATGATGAAAGAATGTAGTGGCCAGTTCAGATGGTCGGAATCACTTACCATCCTTTTAATAAGCTCAGATGCTAAGACAAACAATTGGGGCTTATTCTGAAAAAAAGTCAAGGATTTGATTCTAATCTGTAACTTTGAAAAAAATGGTTTCTGTAATCAAATACCAGTTTTTCTGATGGAGACATTATGTCCATTTTTTTTGAGGAAAAATCATTATATAATGGAACATTAGTTTGTTAAAGATATGGGGTAAAGTCCTGTGAACCTTCTCTGAGAGACATGGTAATTTTTCCAGCTTCCTCCTTTAAAAGGTGGACAATTTGGTAACACTCCTGAGACTATCAGCTAAAATAAAACAGTGCATGACAACTAAGGCAAAAAATGAGACTAACTCTCCAATTGAAATGTTCTGTTCTTATCCACATTCATCTCGTGAAAGTAAAGATCATCTTTGAATTTATCTTTTGAATACTTCAGATTCACTTTTGAAGCAGCATACATGATAAATTACAAATTTTTAGCCTAGAAAATCTTGCTGTCTTGCTCTTCCACTTCAAAGCTTAAAGGTTATTTTAATAGCTTAAGTTACACTAACTTAAATATTCTGAAAGTTAGAATTAATTTTTCCTACATCCCTTGGGGGTCTAAAGACAATTCTTAGGTCAGTTTCACTAAAAGAAATAATATTTGATTACCATTAAATGTCACACCAGCCACGGTGCACTAATATGGGAAAAATTCTGCTACATGCCACTCCTGAGGAGATACTGTGGGAAGATTCATTAACCTGCTTCAGTGCTGCACTACAACTGATGAAGGAGCTCAACAGTAAAATAAATCAGTTTCATGCAAACAGTGAAATTTAGGTGCTGGAGTGCAACAGACAGAGTTTCTAGATGCAAAAATTCAGGTACTAATAGCTTGAAGATACTAAATACTGACAGTAGTTTTTGTAACTGTGTTGCAGGTTAATAGCTAAACAGAGTTACAGAGTTAGTTTCTTGGTTTGTGGTTTGTGATGTGGTTTTTTTGGCGTGGTTTTTTTTGTTGTTTTTTTTTTTTTTTTTTCCTCTTGCATTGGTTGTCTAATTAGAAAGGACAATGTTCTCTAAATCAGAAGGGACTGAATACTCAGTTTGAACTTTAGGAAAATCACAGTTTGTACCTGAGCACTCATCTTGCTGCAGACTCAGTCACTTTATTCAAAACTCACTGCTGATCTGTTCTCTTTCCATGCTCTTAGAATTTGGTGGTCAAGCCAAACCCATGTTGTTACAAAAATGTCACTATTTTATTTTCTTTAATTATTGTTTGTATAAAAGAATCTAAACATTCAGAAAACAGAAATTGCAAATAAATCCTTCTTACCACAGAACTTAGGAGTCACAAACAGGAACTTTGTGGGAATTGGTATAAGAGAAGAGACAGGTAAATATTTTCCATGAACAACTTCAGACTAATGTGTAATGTAATAGAAACATATTTATTTAAAAATTAATTCCTAAAGTTGAGAGAAAAATCATTAAAAAGATATGAGCACTAAGTATTTGGATTGCTTCAAAGCATGCAAAAAAGAATTTCCTAAACAAGTTTCTCATTCTGAACTCCTATTTAAAAACAGACTGTGGAAACTGTATTGATTGTCTGTGCCAAATGTACAATGTCTAAAATTTTATAATAGAAAAAAAGTGCTCCAGCTTTATGGGAAGTTCCTAAAAGGTTCTGGAAATGTTTGTTTAATGAGGGGAATCTCAATTTGTGGTATTCCAATTTACATTATTTTGCAGTGGGTGAGATTAGCACAGAAGACTGTCCCTGTGGTGGACAGCTCTGTGAATTTTTAGTGCAAAAATCACAGGCAGAGCTGTGCAAACAGACATCATTTACTTGTATTTTGTAAGACTATTTTTACATAGGGTCTTAGCAGGTGTTGGTATAGCTAATGCTGCTCTTAGGTTTGATTTCAGTGCATTTTCAAAAAGTTTAAACACTTTGTTATACAAAATCCCATTCCTTCCCTCAAATTACCTTAATTCATTGCCTTCTTGCTATGATAGTTTAATTGAGTGCAGGGTATAAAGCTAATTTACTTCTCTTTTGCCATCCTAATAGTTCTCATTTTCTTTATTGAAATAGTAATTACTGCCTTTGGATACAATAACTGGGAAATTACTTTTTCTAATAACTTAGGTTATCATATCATCATCGTCATAGTAAAAATCATTGATGCACCAAAAAAGAGTTTTGTGACTTCAAATTAGTTTAAAGTAGCTGAAATTGCTATAAAAAGTTATATTTCTGTGTTCATCATTTAACCTTTCTTCAACAGACTTCATTGTTCTGTGCAGGAGGTAAAAGACTGGGAAAATAGAAGTTTATTTTTTTTGTATTTCACATACTATTTTTAGGTGCTGAGGAATACATCCAGTTCTTTTAGAATAAGTTTGCTGTTGTCACAGAATTTATCCCTCTACCAAATATCTCTGAATGGTACGAGTGAAAGAAACAAAGTTTTAGTGTTCTAAACCAGATCTCTTCTGCAGTTACATAAGCATATGCTATAAAAGAAGGTTTAAGTGTTAAAAAAAGAACAATGCAGTGTTGATAATGGCTAAAGGTGATTATGTGAGGTTTGTGTTAACTACTTTAAAAAATGAGAAAACTGACACTTAAAGTGTGTATCAGAAGAATTACTACATAAGCACTTACACACTGGATTATGTGAGCAATTAAAGCTGAGGCAAAGAGTTTTTGATTGCTCATCTGCAAACTGAGGGCACAGTAAGTGGAGTAGAAAATAAAATTGTGGCTTCTAGTGTATATAGAGCATAAAACTGAATTTTGCTCTTACACTTGCTTAAGTAATTCAGTGTAATTCATTTTTATTAACATGTTCATCAGACAAGATAAGCTATAAATGGGGTTGTTTTCTTCCCTCCTGTTCTGTTGTCAATAATTATTTTGCATGTAATAATGAAATGTGTTCCTTTAGAGGTCAGGGTTAGAAGGATCCATTCCACAGCTGAGTGGGACAGGCTCCTTGTGCTGGATCTATCTGAAGAACTTTCTGGCAATGTAAAAAGCTAGGTGATGATAAAATTCTATGAATAATATAGAAAAAAATTGTATAATCTATTTATAGGAGTCATTACCTGATCTATTATTGAACCTTTCCATGATTTCACTGGGCCAGAGCCCAAAAGACTTCAGTTTTGAGATATGTGTGCAATAAGAGCCAAGTGCATATTCCTTTACCTGAATGCTCCTCTCTACAGTGCCAGGTATGAATTTTCACAGGAAAGCTGTGCGGTGTGGCACCACTTAATCTCATAATTATAGAGAGTTAGCAACCATTTTTAATGGTTATTCCTCTTGCTTGGCAGAGCAAGGTCACCTGACTGATATTTATGCACTACTTTAACAATAGCTGTATTTATAACAGGAATTGCAATGTCCCAGTAGGGAGCTGGAATATGTTTAGAGTCTCTATTTTGTAATTATCAATAATGTTAAATTAACCATGGCCACCTAAGACCTAACTTGTTTCTGTTGTGTGTTCTCTTACAAAACAAAAAAAGAAACTAAACCCACACCATATTTCTTTCTTCGTATACCATTTCGTCTCTTTGGAAACGTAAATTCAATATTATGGTCTGTAATTGCAATATAGCTTCTCAGGGCTTAAATTGATCATAATCAATGATTTGCACAGAATGGGGTACTGTTATCCACTGCAATTTTGTGATATAATTTTAAATATTGCAGTGTATGTGGAATTGCTTGTCCTTATGTTTTTGTGGTTTTGCTATTAAATTCTGGACTCTATTCTTCCTACCATTTCCTGAAGCAGTGTAGACATCAGTACCAGTGGTGGAAAAGAAATTGATGCCACCACGTGCTTCCCAGGAGCTTTGGCTTAGTTAATGCTAGAAATGTATTTCCCTTCTATTGTGCAAGGTCAATCTCTCTTCTTTTAGTGGTAAAAGACACCAAATGCTCTGTGCTGCTTTTTGCCTAGCATATTGGCTAGAAAATATGACACATCTCAGCTCACAGATTTCCCAGTAATAAACTATATGTTTCCAGCACTTCCTAAGTGAAGGAGATGGCAATATCTTTGAATCAAAGGCACTGCAAATAGAGAGGTCTCTCCCTGAAGACATACATATCAAATATTTAAAATGGAATGGGAAAAGACAGTAAAGAGACTCCCATCTGAAACATTTTGCAAGAAGCACGGTTTACTTCTCTAAAGAACATTGCACTGTGTATCACAGAGACAAGCCAAAGCTTGTTGTTGTAATGACTTGAAATACTAAAATATCACCAGAGTGATTTATCTATGGCATAACTCTCTTGACTTCAAATAGCCTTATGTATTTTGCACCAAGGCTCTAATTTGCCAGGAAGAAAAGAATGCACCTGGTGACAGTTATTTTATTCCAGTATAGTGCTGGCTTCAGGATGTAAATAATAATGGCTGGGATGAAAGAAGGAAGCTTTGATTCTGTTCATTTTAAATAACAGCAGAGCAGTTGACTGCATGCACAGTGTAGTTCCTGCTATGAGATTTAGCTAGCAAGAACATTTGTGACTTTATTAGGCACCTTTAATAAAAAGCAAACAAAGCTATCTGGTGTCTGCACATTGTTCCAGTGGGGCTTCAGCAGAGTTGATGTGTCAGAACCCTACAGAGCTCTGAGTGGGCAGACTTTTCAGGTCTCTTGGGGCCTTGGACAAGACTCCCTGGGGAGTTGCAGAAGTAAAAAACTTAAAAACACTTCCTCATTCATTTGTATGTGTATTGGATTAAGTCTTAGTAGCTCAGTAAGGATTTTTCCCCCATGTTAATATCCTGCAAAATCCATGTCTGCAGGACATTGTTTTGTAATTTTCAGATTTTAACCAGCGTTATTACTGTCTTAGGAGGATGTGGGAAAATAAATCGGTGAGCTGTGCTTACTCTTGATTATCTGGTGATGTATAGCTTCTTTGAAGCAAAAACTCTGACTTCTTGTCAAGACTTTTACTGCTGTTTGCCTGAATGTACACGTATGATTTGACAGATCTGTCTGCTTTTAAATTTGGTGGGCTGATCTGTTTTTAGACTGGGATTTCTGATGATGGGAGCTGTTAGTGTTGCTTTATCAGTACTCTTACTAACTCATAATTGCTCTAGACATGCCAATCAAGCTCCTTCCTCTGTTGTGCTAAGCAGGAAGCAGACTCTGACCAGCATGTCTAACCAGCTAAGGGAGCTTTTGAGGTTGACTTACCTTTTGAAAAAAACATCAATGATCCATAAGGCCAGAGAGAACATAACAGGGGTCTTCACACTGTGGTCTAACATTCACCTGGAGACGTGATTTCCTGGGTAGTGCCTGTGCATATTTCATTCAGGTCCTCAGCAAGCACATCTGCCTTGGAAGTTAGTCCTGCTTTCAGCAGGAGGTTGGACTAGGTGACCTCCACAGGTCCCATCCAGTCTAAATTACCCTGTGATTTTGTGACTTCATATTTAAAGGTTTGTTACAGTAGATTATGCTCTAAATCATTCTGATGGTGCTCTGGCCTCTGTTGCTGGAATATTCTATGCAAGCAATGCTGCTAACAGCTAGAGATGGCAGTGGAAGAGTAGAAATCATTTATTTGCCACCTTTAAAATAAAGGTTCCCAGTCTTTCCAGCCAGTTTTACATAAGCAAGCAGGTTTTAAGTGTTCAAAAATGGTGAAACCCTGAAAATTTCTTTAAATATTTAGCTTGAAAATACAACACTGCTAAATGATCCATCCTCTTAAAGGCCAAGGCACCACTGAGTGTTTAACAGAGTGTATCTTTGAAGCTGCCAGCCTAAACATTTGAGCTATGGTGCAGCCTCCTTTGCCTCTGAAGTACAGAAGAGGATGACAAGAAATAAGGGCAAATCAGTTTCAGTCATGGGCTAAATGGAAAGTCTGGAGCAAGAAATCCTGCCTCTGAGATTTGGCTGTAGAACACACAGATAACTATTTCACCTGCTGTGGCTCTACAGACAGGACAGAAATGATAAAGCTAGCATGTTATATCATCAAACACAATATTCTTTATGGTTCTACTCCTGACTTTTTTTCCCCAGTAGGGAAATTTTCACGAGGTAAGGGCGTGAGCTCAAACCACTTGGCAAGTGTACTGACCTCTACAACTGACCTTTAATCACCAAAGATAATGGGATGTAAAATCTACATTTGTATTAGCATTGTTGCACTGGTAGAAAAAAGGAACCTCTTTGTAGCTTTTGTCCTTTCTGACTTAAAGTTTTATAACCAGCTTTAATGCTACTACTGTGTCAAAGATGAAGGAACATGGTGTAATGTTAGTGAAAAGCTGGACTTTAAGTATTCCCCAGATAACTATTCTGAGAATTTTAACTGTATTAAAAATCAAAGTAGTTTTAGATTATTTTACTCACTGTTTCCTTCAGTTCTAAATTTTAAAGAAAGAATCTTATTCAAAAAATTTTCTGTGTTTGTCTCAGTTGAAGTGGACTTGCCTGATGTCCTGCTCTGGTGGATTTCTTTTCCACAGTGTACTGCAGCCACTTCTTTTTGTCTCTAACTGCTTTGCAAAGCATTTTTTTGTTGTGACACACAAGAGGTGAGTTGAATGGTGATGGCTAGGGTCTAGTTGGTATTATTCATTTATTGGGTTACAAAAATAAAACCTGTAAATTATAGAGAAATATTTGGAGTGATCAAAAGCTTGATACGATGGCCATTCAAGCAGTGGGAATCTTCCTGCTGATTTCTCTGCTTTTCATCAGACTCTTCAATTGCATTTTTATTGTCTTTATAGTTGTTACACTCCCTTGTCATGGCATGTTTAATATTAGATCTGTAAACTCTTATGGTGAAATGTGACCATGGCTTTCTTTGCTTCTGATAGCAAATAGGATTGCTCCTCAGTCTCGACTAACAAATTTAGGTTCTACAGGGATACAAATAATAACAATAATAATGACAATATAATTTTATACATTCAAGTGTGCTTGTTCACATGTCTACTACAAATACTTTTAACTTTTATCTCTGTCTTGTTCAGGCTTGTATGAAGCAAATGCAATTGTGTGTTAAAACAGGAGGCTGATCCCATGAACTTGTGTATATCCTTAAAAATATAAATTGTGTCATTCAAGTTCATCCCCTTGTGCAGCTCCATTAAATATAATCAGAAGCTGTTGACAGGGATTCAATAAGTGGTATCTGAAATTAAGCCATGTAACCAGTCTTAGCAAAGGCATAACAAGGGTTGGAGTTGTACATTTTCCAATTTGGATATGAATGTTGTCATGGGAAAGGATTAATGTCCTGCCATTTTCTGTCCTTGTTAAAATCTTTTTTTTTCCCAAAGAATGTCATATCAGAATTTTAATGCCTTGTATAATCTGTGAATTATATCATTGTGCTCTACTGCTTTGACCTTTTCTACATACTCTAATTTGATAGAGTAGCCATTCCAGTGCTCTCTTTTTTAACTGCTTTATTATCCCGTAGGGAATGTGTAGTCTGGGCAGACATTCAGAATGCACTCCACTCTCATTTTGATGTCGACTGTCTGCCTTTTCATTGCTTTACAGGGCTGTTACTCAGGCTTCATATTCATTAATTGGTACCTAAAAGGGAAGTAGGCTTATCAAGGAATGTTACAAAGAGAGGAGCTTGGAAGGAATGACATGTACCAGAATACTGAGAAGTCAAAGTAGAGTTGCATAACATATTTCTTAAAGTACTGTAACTATATGTGTTCCCAGATGGCACAGAATTAATTTGTACTGTGACAAAGGTGATATCAAAGTGGAAAAAGAAATAATTTTCACCAGTTCTCATTATGATCTGGAGATAGTACGCTTGTGGCCTTAGTGCCATAATGATGGCAAAAGGTATGATGAATGGGACCTGCACCTGCATTTGGGAAGGGTACAGGAATAATGCCACATCTGTGGCTGAACGAAACCAAAGTATTACAACTGTAAGAAAAATTGTTTAATTTCACAGTTTTCTTTTGAAGGTTCATGAGGAGAGCGAGTGGTTTCATTTTCCCTGAAGCCCTAACAGAGTTTTGCCAGTCTGCTGTGCAAACGGTTGTTCTTTGGCATGTGTCAGAAGTGCTTTAGGTGTAATTTGATGTCCTATTTTGTCAGACTTACTCTGGCTTATTTATTGAATGAAGATTTCATGAGCTTTTGTATTTAACATACTCTTTGAGTAAAATTATAGAATTTGCTATGACTGAAAGGTGGTTTGAAAAGAAGAATCAGGGCTAAGAATCAGGCTTTTGTGTAGCAAAGAGAGATTCTGAGCACAAGTTACTTGAAATGTACTTTTAAATATATGTCAGAGGAGGTGCCTCTCACTGTACTTTGATCACTTAAAACTCATGAAACTTGAAATAAGTTTTAATTTACAAGAAAAAGTATGTGTGTGCTATCGACATTATATCAAGACATTTCAAAATTTGGGAATGTAATTCTGATGTATTCTCTATATCTCTTCACCCTGCTTTGAAACAGCAAATATTTTCAACAGGAAGAAAAATATTCATAATAGAGAGCAACATCTCCCTTTCACATCCATTGCTGAGTGACTTTAGAGAAGTTTCACCCTCTAGGGTTTGCCATTGACCGAATGTTGGCACTGTGAGGGCTGATTTTTGGCTCTGGGGGCAGCAGTCTTGGCTCTGGGCTGGAGCACTACAAACCCTGTTCTGCTTTGCTGTGTAACAAGATGCCAAGGAAGCTGAAAGGCAGTGCAGGAACCAGGCCCAGGGCTCAGCTCCACACACATTGTGCCCAAATTACAGAATCACAGAATCATTAGGTTGGAAGAGACCTCCAAGATCATAAAGTCCGACCCAACCCTAACCTCAACTAAACCATGGCACCAAGTGCCACATCCTGTCTTTTCTTAAACACATCCAGAGATGGTGACTCCACCACCTCCCCAGGCAGACCATTCCAATACTTTGTTATTCTTTCCGTGAAAAACTTTTTCCTAATATCCAGCCTATTTTTCCCTTGGCACAGCCTGAGACTGTGTCCTCTCGTTCTGTCAGTCGCTGCCTGGAGAAAGAGACCAACCCCCACCTCATCACAGCCACCTTTCAGGGACCTGTAGAGAGTGATAAGGTCACCTCTGAGTCTCCTTTTCTCCAGGATAAACACCCCCAGCTCCCTCAGTCGTTCCTCACAGGGTTTGTGTTCCAAGCCCCTCACCAACCTTGTTGCCTCCTCTGGAATTGCTGCACCCCTGGGTGCTGTGAGCTGGCTTTGTGAGAATTGCTCAGCCTTCAGTCGCTCTTTGGTGCTCTGGTTCACTCTGAACACAGATAAGAATCCCTGTGTTTCCATCTTTCCTTAGGATTGATGGTTACAGACACAAGAAGGTTTGAAAAAGCAACAACCCATAGGATGGATGCATAAAAACTTCCCCTGCAGTCACTATGACTCTTCCCATTGATTTGGCCAGGAGTTTTGTTCAGTAGTGTGGTTTGCAGACACCAAACCAAGAGGAAGGAAGGCTTGGTTTGTTACTTGCAACTAGAAAACAAAAAATATCACTAAGAAGACATCTTACATCCTCCTTTCATCTTTTTATCTTTCATTCACTTCTTAGTATTCATGTAAAAAAAAAGGATTTTTAGGAACTTCTATGTCTGATTTCAGTTTATTATTTTTTTTAATGTATTCCCTCCCTTTATTGCTATTCATTTTCCTCATCCTTTGTGGATTTGCTAACCAATCAGTGGCTCTCTCAAAACTTCCGTAGAAGATTGTCTTTTACTATAATGTGCTATAATCACCCATCTTAGTGACACACTGCAGAAGGCACAATAGCTCCAGAAACAGACAGACAATTGGTGCTTATTTTCAGCCAATTTTCATTTATGTGATTTTTCTTCCTTTTTTTTTTTTTCCTTCCTCTCCTTTCAAATGCCCATGAGTAACTACTTGACTCTTTGAAGGTCTCTCTGATGTGACTCTGCCTTAGGAAGATGACTCATTGTTCTGACCTTCAGTTCTCTCTCCTCATTTTGATGAGGCCAACTTTCCATTTTGTAAAACAGAAAGCTGTTTTCACTTGCAAAATCATTTCATTGTGCCAGTCAAATTGCACAAGTCATAACAGGATGAATCTCTGATTTCCCATGAAGGCTATGGGTGTGTTTAAAGAATCTTGCTTTGTCTGCTCATGTATTGCCTTTTTCTCATTTGTTTTTGAGAACCAACTCAAAACAGTTGCAAAACAAATCCTCTCTTTGTTTGTTTTGGTTTTGTGTTTTTTTCATTAACTGGTTGAGTAATTTTGGTGCAGATGGCTCTTAGAGAGCCCTTACTATGCACAAGCATTTCCCTTTGGTGACAATCAGGTGTTCTGGCAGGTAGACAGACGTGCAAGATTTTCTTGATTTAAAATCAAGGCAAAATTCATTTCATATTTTAAAAACGGTCCTTTTCTTTGATGGCACCTACTAGAAAGCACACAGAGGTTTCTCTAAAATTGGTGATGTTAAATGTTAGCAAATTAGCTAGAAATTCTAGCAAAGGAAGAAAAGTATTAGAATGAACTTATGAATTTAGAGTAAATGCATCCTTCCTCATGGTTTTATTTCAAGAAAAGTTTCTTAGAAACTTCCATGCTTCCTAGTGTTTTTATTTCTCAAAGTCCTTAGAAAAACATTATTTAAGTCTCTATTGCTATTTTAAACTTTACAGAGATAAAGCAGTGTTACTTTACTCTGATCCTTTTAAGCTTTCCATAATTATGGGTTTACCACTCTCCCATTAAAAAATATCTGAATAATAAAATTTTTATAGTGACTGCCATTGCCAGTACAATGTGGGTTTCGTTTTAAGTGCTAACAAATTTTGTACTGGCTTCTCAGAGTCATACCTTTGTCAGTGCACATAAATAAATGTACTTGACTTCATTTTTGACCATCTTTATCTAGGAAACACCTGAATTGTGCTGAATTGTTTGAGCAGACTTCAGGTATTTTTCCATATGGGGAAAAGATGAAAAGGGTAAAAGCATCTAATTTGCAAGAACCAATACTGTGGCCTGTGGCCTGCTCCTAGCCAGAATAACACCAATAAGAAGTCACTTCTATTTGAGGATTTTAATAAGACTTTGGTTTTGTGCAGTGTCCACGTTAAGGTGTATCAGTTGTATTTTTATTGTGGCA
Source organism: Trochalopteron elliotii (assembly GCA_024734555.1). Taxonomy (NCBI): domain Eukaryota; kingdom Metazoa; phylum Chordata; class Aves; order Passeriformes; family Leiothrichidae; genus Trochalopteron; species Trochalopteron elliotii. The sequence continues at coordinate 749,769 of JANPWX010000201.1, forward strand.
GGTGGGAAGCAGAGTATTGATCGGGTGATATTCAGATGACAGAAATCTGAAGGTTTCTCACTACACCTCACAAGGTGAGGTGCAATGAGGAATGAAGGTTTTTCCTCAGGGAGGATTGCAGTGACTGCATGTGTTGAGTCAGTGCCATCTCTGTGTGCACACCCCATTTCCTGTGGGCTGTCTCAGCCTGGGCACTGGGTTTGCATGGCCAGGGCTCCTCATGGAGATCTCTTTCCCATGGGAGGGATCTCTCCCCTTCTCTCTCCTCTTCTCCTCTCTCTACCTCTCTCCTCTTTTATACTCAGGAGTGCTGAGTTCTTTAATTAGGGTGTAAAAGAGACAAACATAATTAGTAAATTTTATTTTATTAAGTAATTTTTGCTGTTCTTTTTGATTGTTAACACAATTTCCAATACTGACTTGTTTCCCATGTTATTTTCTTTCTTTGCCTTCCTCACAGGGAGCTGTTTATAGTGCATTTTATTAGCTGTATGATAGGTAATAAATACAAATGCAGATACCATTCTTTGTCATAGACACAGTATACCAGTATTTCAAGTTTATGAAGCTAGTTTTAAACTGGCTTTTTTGTTTTTATACTTATATTGCCCTAATTTATAGTTCTCCTGAGACCTATGGAATAGGGACCTAGAATGATGAAACTGTTAAACGTTTTCAGACAATTCTTCTCATAAGCTTAATTTGAATTGTTGGCCCATGTTCCTGACAGAAACAGTACTGCTGTTATTTGAGTGCAGTTTATAATTTCTAAAGTTTGGGGGAAAACTCTGGGAGATTGTAAGAAACAGAAAATGTATCAATTATTCTGGGCATGTGCTTTCTCCAACAAGTTGAGGGCCCAAGTTTTCATCCCAGAATAAAATCAGAATGCTGCTTAATGATGGAGGAGTTAAGTTACAGAGAAATACAAAGTCACTAACATAATAAATAATATTTAAAATAATTTATTAGTGATACCTCTGAAATTGGGCTAAAGGTGTATCTTGATAAGGTTTTTAGAAGAATATGTTATTTGTATAGAAAAAATCCATAATGAAAGGGTTCTCTGTCCTGTATGCCTTTTCAGTGTTGATTGTTTTAATTCTCATTGTCTATAGCATATTTGGATTCCTTAACTTTTTAAAAAGCAGCTGTGTGAGAAACTCATTTTAGGCAACTTTCTGGTTTAAAAGCATTGCTGTTTTATGCTTTAATAACTGTTGCCAGTAATTTATTTGTTATTTGCACATAGACCCTCTGGATTTGGTAGTTTATGAATGTTTTAAGAGTTAAATGGATCAATTTTATCTTTTTTTTTTTTCATAATTTTAATTAGATGATAGTAACTCCCTCCCATCTATGGACCATAATCTTCCCACATGCTGGGTTTTCCTCTGTTTTCTCAGTTCAGGAATATAAATCCAGATGCTACCATAGACCATATAATTAAAACCTGACTTAATGATCATTGCCTTTCAGACCCAGATGACAGGACATTAAGAGAAGATGAATCATCTTTCTACTTTCTATCTTTCAAGTCCTTCCTTCCCCTTCAAACCCTTCAGCTGGTGACACTGTTTGAACAACAGTTGACACCTCCCAGAAGGAGATTGTATCTCCCCCGTGTTCTCTGCCAGTAATAGCCCTGTACCTGTATCCTTGTCCAGGTTGGTACCAGGGGAAGCATCAGCTGTGCAGCCACTTTTCCCTTCTCCAGTATTCTCACTCTTGTGGACTAGACTGTTAAACAAAATGCTGTGTTTAGAGTCCTACCCCTTTTGAGCTCTGAGGAAGAACATCTTTGTGCTCCTGCAATGGGTTTTACTGGTTATAGCTCAAACTCTTCCATTTCCACAGCATCTCTGGCATGGTTTTCTAAGGAGCTAAGATGTAGCCCTGGTTTCATGCCTGAGGTGTTCTGGTTTTCTGAAATTCTTTTCCCAGGGAATTTTCTGTAAACAGGAGAAGTGTTTTTGTAACTGTAACTTTGTTATTCATTCCTTTTCCTACGAGGGACTTCTTGATGTCCCTCTGGCCTGACCAATGTGAGTGAAGAGGTTTGCCTTTGTTTCACCAATCAAATTGGTCTGTGTGAAATAGTATAAAAGGGAGACACATCCCAAAAATAATGGAGTAATTTTCAGCCCTCTGAATCTTGGAGTCTGTGTTGTTGTGGTGTAAAACAGTGTCACTAAGACACGTGTGGTTGCACTGTGTGTTCTGCTCTCCCAAAGCTTCTAAACCTGTCAGAAGTCTTGGTGGCATTTAATCCCTGTTTTGTGTATCTCAGCCTGTGTGGACATCAGGATGCCCAGGCTATACCATTGCAGGGGAGTCAGAAAATCAGCAGCACCTTCCCTTGGAGACTGGGTGAGTCTTGCAGCAAAATTAAACTTTTCCTGCTGGAGTTCCTGACTGAGCTAATAGTTATCCTGAGCTGAATTCCTACCTCTTCCTAAAGATACCTTCCCTTGAGCAACTGTAAGGACAAGATCTGTGGGACTGTGTCTTGTCTATCTTTCTTTTGCCCAAATTATCTCAGGGAAGGGGATTTTGTTATAGTCAAACAACAGTCTTGGGTAGAACTGCTGGTGCCTGGGTATCTCATTAGGTGATTCTCACCTGTCACAGTATATTTGCTTCCAATGTTTCCTCACTTCTGGAATGGAAGACCATCTTTGATTGCCATTCATTCTGCTTGAAAAAAGGTTTCAGTCTTAAAGTCATGTAGGAAAAGTGTTTGCGAAGGTAAAGAAAGACTGTTGGAAAATCTTGGGATGTTTTTACATCTGATTTCATGACAACTTCATGAAAACTGCTCCTCTGACAACCAGATTATTTTTTTCTAATAGACAAAAATCTCCATAAGAATCTGAAAACCTGTACAAAGTGGATGGACCCTCTCTCTGGTGTCCTGCCATATTGAGGTTTCTGTGCAAAAGCTTTTACCCAGAACCCCAGGAACTCGTACAAAATGTTGGATACAGAGCGCTCAAATTTTTCTAGTAAATTGCTATCTGTCTACTTTTTTTTTTTGTAATGAATATATATTTTTCATTCTTCCTGCTGTGAAACTAACCCTACTTAAAATGTGTAGGAAAGGAGGGGAATTGTAGCAGATGGCAGATAATTTTGAAGATAATAAAGTCCCTTTGATTTCTCTTGGATTATTTAGCCATCTCTGATTAGATGTGCTCTATTTGGATTTAGAAACTATTTGTGCTTTGTTAAATAATTGCTTGATCACTGCCCAGAGATGTGACTTTTAATGTTTCCTTTGGTGCAATTACACCAAAGGAGGTGAAATGGAGTTTCACTCCTTTTACATGACAGCTGACAGGTAAAAAACCCCTATAGTTAGAGACAGTAATTACTGCAAACTGCTGATTTCATGGAAGAATGCTGGAGGTTTTTTTAATCTGAATATGCAAAAAAATTACAAAATGTTGTATCTAATGCATTGCCATGTTCCTGATGTCAGTACTGACCCATAACAGATGTCAGCTATGGTTACACAGGTATTTTTAGGACTAATATTGCTGCTGGGCCTGTAATTAGTTTTGGGTCTGGCAACATTTGTGGAAAAAAAATAATTAATATTTTTGTTTTGCACCTGACGACTTCATAATTTTTGGGGTTCCAAGCAGTAATGCTGGTTGTTGATCTTAAACCATTTCCTTTCAAAAGAAGTGTAAAATAGCTAAAATCCGATAATTCCTCTGATTTTGGTTTGTGCACATTTGCCAAGGTAAGAAGGAGAGTCATTGCAAAGGGAGAAAGTCCAGTTTCCAGTGAAGTTTGGTTGTCAGCTACCTCTGCTATTTTATAAAAGGCATTCCAAAAAGAAGGATGACTTTCTGGGGAGTGTCTGTACCTTCTTAAGGTACTGTCTTAGCACAGGGAGATCTGGGTGCAGTGTGTAACTCTAGAAAGGTTTGGGTGTGGTGTAACTTGTTTTTGATCACAGTCTGACCTCACCTGTCAGGCTTTTTTCCTTCTTCAGGAGTGAAGAGTCTCCTGAACAGCAGAACTATTTGCAGAATACCTAATGTGTTTGAGCAGTGCCTTACCCGGTGGGCTAATATCCACATTAACATGTGCAACATAGTAAAAGTAGTATCATAAGTCAAATGGCAAACCATTAGAAGATATGACTTATATGGATGAAACAATTTCCTCCTGTGTAATTGAAATTCAGGCTCTATAAAGTCAGAAGCAATACACCCCCTTTGCAGAGCTGTACTATCACCATTATTGCCATTCTTATAATTTGAATTAATCATATGCTTCCTAACTTGCAGTTTAGTTCTTGCTCAGGCTCTTAAAATGCCTTTTTCTTTTCTGAGCAAAGATAGTGGAGAACAGTTTTGAAGATAAAACAGAAATGCTTTTGGAGTAGGATGCAGTTTGGTTTCTTGGACATTTTCTTCCAGTTTCTTTTGAAAATCCTTTTAGGTTTTTGCATGTCTGCCACGAGTCTGATATAAGAGAAACAATCCTTCCTATTTAGGATAGTTCATTACTATCTTGGGGAGCTACATTGAAAAAGTCCTGTCTTTTCTTTACATCCTAAAAAGAAGTGGTTGTAATTTCAGGGAGTGGAGACCATCATTTGCTGTTCTGATGGGGCTACAGAAGTATCTCTTTAGATAACTATGAGTGTTGCAATTTATTAGAAAAATAAACCAGGAGAGATGTCAGGGGCTTACTCTCAACCTTAGTTTTATTTCATGTGACCTCTACTGGGGGACCTGAGTGTAAATAATCAAATTCTAATGATGCCAAACTCCTCCCTCTGTAAAAGAGACACAGCACTGAGCTCACATCTGGTGCCATGGCATTTGCAAGAAATGTACTTTATAGGCTGAGACCTTCACTGTTGGCTGTGTGGGAAGAAATTTAGTAATTCAAAATGCTTTAGCTTTTTGACTGTTGACAAGCAGAGTGCTGGATATGGAGAACTACATTTTCCCTCCTGTCAAATGGAGCTGGGTCCTTCATGGTTCTGTAGAGACAGGGCCTGTGCTCCCTGTGGATTTACCACATGAGAAGGGCTCTGAAATTTATGCACAGCACTCTGCTGCAGCCTTCATCCAAAGTCCTGCTCTGGTTATAGAAGGATCCTGTTCCTGTGTGGATTTATGAGCTCTATGCTCACCTGCACCTCTTATCAGAAGTTGTTTTGAAGACTCCTTTTGGGAAAGTTTGATAAGTAGAAAATACCTGCCCCCATCCCAAGTTCTAAGCATCAAAATCCCATGAGCTGTTTGTAAAATGAACATTTTGAGTTAAACATGTTCCTTTTTTTTCTCATTTTGAATGTATTTTGTTAGGAATCAGTCATAGGAAAGGTGTGCAATGCCACGCACATAATGTGAATGTGTATTTACCATGATGGTGTGCTGTTCTCCTTCTTGAAGCAATGGGTTATTCATGAATTTGGTGCACAACTGAGCATGGATTTTTCATTTTCCTCTAAGTAGCAGTGTTAATTTGTGCTGTTTTAAACCACTGCTTAAATTGACAACATTTGGTGGGAGTGGTGTAACATCAGTTTGAAGATGAAATCGACCCTCCTGGGTATTCTGGCTTATTGTGAGGACTTTAAAGCTGCTTATATCTTCTATATTTTTTCTTTTTTATCTTCTATATTCTTTCTTTTTTATTTCTGTTCTGTTCTAAAGCCTCTGAGAGAGACTCAGGAAGAAATCTGTTGGCTTGTTTAATCTTATTGATTTGCCTTGCTTTAAAAGTAGTTTTGGTTTGGGATTTTGGAGTTTGTTTTGGGCTTTTTTTTTGTTTGTTTGGGAGTTTTTTTCAGTCCTTGTTACTTTTATTTTCTTTAATAGTACAAATTCAGAGCAGAGGAACTCAAAAAAGCCCCCAGAATCCTGCTTGTCACTTTTGGGACCAGATGTTCACGAGTTCCAAAGCACTTAATACATTGCTTGCAAATGTTAGTTAAGACAGAAGATTGCTTTGATTAAACAGGTTTTCAGACTGCTGCTCTTTGTTGCCCTGCTGGTGATAAATGATGGGAAAAGTGTTTGATAAAAATATCAGAGAACTAATTTATGGATTTCTGCTAGATTCCACTGATGTAGAAAGCTATTTAGACTTAGTGGGAATAACACAATCAGCTATTCATAAATAGTGCCTTGAAGGTCAGTTCTTGAGGACCTGGGGATACCATTGCTCAAACAACAGCCATAGTTAAAAATATTGTGTATATTTGTAGGAATACAGTAATTATAATTGCTTCAGAAATTATTAAGATCTATAAAAGTCCAGTATATCTTCAGGAAATGCAGACCTTGAACATTACAGGAACCATAGTCCATTTTCCTACCTAGAGAAGAGGGAGGAATTAATTTTTCTTTTGTTGACCCAAAATAAATTTTCCTGGCTGGTTTTTATGGCCCCTCCAGACCCACTGCATGTCCCCCAAAGGGCTGTCCCATAGTTCCATAACACTGCACAACCTTTAAGTCACTTTGACAGCATAAAGGAATGAAAAAGTGTTCCAGGAAGGTCCCCAGGCACTTTCATGGTAGGTAAGCCCTTACCTGGAAGGGCTGCACTGTTGCCTGTTGGCAGCTGCTGCAGAAGGACTGAGCTCTCCATCATCCTGCTCCACTACCCAGTGGATTGCCTGGGATGGTTTTTGATGCAGAATCTGGGGAAAAATAGAAGTACATTTGAAAAGCATGGAATGTATGGGCACTTTAATCCAAAATGCCCCATTTTATAACCTTGTTAAATTCCTGTAATTGTCCAATCCAAGTTTGAGCTTGACATGACTGGACCAGGCAATCCAGATCAGGATTTTTAAGGCAGCTGCTCCATGAATATTTATTTTGTTCTCAGGGAACTAAAGCTACTTGATTCGGTGACCACTGCCAGGTTTTCTCTAGGAAATTCTCTTTATTTCAAATGGTCTGCACTGGCATTCATAAGTGAGGATTTACTTTCAATCATTGATGTCTTGGTGAAATTCCAAGCAGCTGTGGTGTGATAAATGTGGAATCTTGGGTCTCCATGGCTGTTGCCCTATAATAAGCAAAAATACATATCCCAGAACTTTACCGTGTACTGAGCAGTTGTGGTGTGTGCAGAGATTTGCAAACTGCAGCAACAGCACCAAAGTGAATTAAAGATGATTAATTTTAAGTAAGTTTTACATGGTTGCATTGATTAGTTTCATTCACCTAAATCACAGGGAAAAACAAACAAAACCACCAACTATTTTCTGTTTAACTGGAATAAATAAGTACTTATTTAACTTTTATTTAAAGTGTCTGATGTTCAGTCTAGAAAACTTGTCTACTAAGAGATCAGTCAAATGAAGACAGGACACCAAGAAAATAAATTGATATTGGAGAACAGGACAGCAGGAGTTCTACTTTTTCTGGCTCTCTAGGTTTAATCTATAAAATGATAACTTTCTGCATTAATTAGGCTGCTGTCTAGAGCTGTGTCGTGAAATTTGCAGAGCAATTGAAGTTAATGAGTTTTCTCACAAATGCAGCTGTGCCCTCCCTCACTGCCATTGGTACAGTGCAGCCACTGGAATCAGGGAATTTCTTATTTTCTAGTAAAGGAGTAATGGCAGGCACTTACATATAAAATATGTGATATATGTGTACACATATATATGTGTATATATATTTGTGTAAACTGAAGTGGCTATTTTTTAATATATATAAAAAAATGTATCTAGTTTTAAAGCATTTTCCAGTACTAATTTATATATAACTATGAACTCCTGCACAGCAAATCAGAGAAAGGGACATTTCACTCATTCAATAGCTGCACTCAACTAATAAAGCAACTTTGAAGGTCAATAATGGGATTATGTAGATCCTGATTTTGCCTTCCAGCCTCATCACTGCTGTCCTCTTGTTAAAACTACAGAGCTTGTGCTGAAATACAAAAACTGCCTTAGCAAAATGTTTCAGAAGATACCACAATTTCATTGTGACTTTTCCAGCCACTTCTAATAATAGTGTGTAAAAGGTAACGTGAATATTTTTTTCAGCACAGGACTTTACATTTTCAAGGAAAAGCATCTACATGTCACATGATTAGTCTTAAAAATACAGGTTGTTTCTATAAAAAGTGATATAAAGGACAAAGGTCTTACTTAAATATCATAAGCACTTTAAGAACCGTATGAATTCATTACAACTCTGTTATCTTAGCCTATTCATTAGAAAACAAATAATAGGAAAAAAATGAAATGAAATTTAATATGAAACAAAGGACAGGAAAATTCCTTTAGAAGCTCAGAAAGGGAGATTTGCTGAAATCAAGTATAATTCTAGAACCTGCAATTGAAAGGGAAGAACACAGGTTTAATTGTGGGATTAGTTGTGTCTGTTAGTAGTGCACTTTAGAATATATCAGCATATTGCAAAAATACCTTGTAGTACTTGAAAAAGGGAAAGAACAGTAATTACACTGATTCTGGACTTTAAAAGGAAAAAGGTGGGTTTTTTATGATAGGGATGCAACAAAACAATCAGTTTAGGAAAGCTCAGTTAAATTACATAACATTTAAAATGTTATAGTCTTTTCAAGTTAGTGTTTCCAGCCTAATGCAGATAATAGGATAATGAGGCATTTATGGAGATTATATTTTACAAGTTACAAATGTACTGCTTTCCAGCCAGCAAGATTGCACACAAAACCAGAGGGGTCATTCAGGAAACCATTAGAGATGTTCATAGTGCAGAGGAGAATAAATTGAACTTTGCTGGGTTTAATGGCTTTTCCATGTGTCCTAAATAGTTCTTGTGTCCTTTTTAAAATCCTCCCTTCTGTAGAGCAGCTGCTCTGTGGCTTTAAAGTGTGTTCATCTCCTCCAACCCAAGGAATTAAATTTCACATTTTTAACGCCTCCTTAGGTCCTTGTGAAAGGTCCCCACCTTTCAAGGGGCTCCTTGAAAGGCCCAGTCAGCTGCAGAGGGGCAGGCACTTTGCCAGGTGAGATTTTTGCCATCAGCTGCTGGCTCAGGTGGTGTAATGTGGCTCAAAGTCCTTCTTGTGCTTGTGGCACAGACTCACCTGTCCTCCTGGCTTGTTTACCTGGCTCTGCAAACTTGTGATGCATTTTTAATTACCCAACAGAAAGTTACTGACTGTCAGAAAACTGAATTTCTTTTGGAAAAACCAAGTTGTCAGAGTTAGAAAAGTTTGTCAATACCCTTCCTCAGTAGGCTGAAGAAATGAAGTGGATGTAGGGTGTAAAATGAGGTGTAGTATTTCCTAATGTGTAAGTGCTGGACTCTCCATTGACTTTGAATCTGGTCATATATGAAGATTATGGAGATAAAGGAATGTGGCACAGAAGGAAAAAATGGAGAAGAGATGAGGAAATTAAGAAAGGGAAGCATCAGGGAAAAGTAGCAAACCCATGTTCTGCAGCAAATAGGGATCTGTCTGAAGAGGATGTGGGTAACCATGGGGATCTCTTGTGAGAGTGTCAGGGAAGGACTCAGAGCAGAGTTGGAGCAGACCCAATGCAATATTCTTCTGATCCTGTATCAATGAATTAATCATTACTCTGTGTTGTTTGATGTACCAATGAAATGCATCATTACATTGAACCATCTGAATTTTTTACAGAGCAATACATCACTGGTGAGGTAGAACCCTAATGATAAACTAGCATGCAGCCAGGCTTCATTATGTTAAATTAACTAAAACAAGATTCTTTAGGCTGATAAATATATAATGAGAGCCATCTCAGTTGGGAGACTGAGAGATAGAAGACTGGTGGACTTGCATGTGTCAGAGTGTAACAGGAGAGCAAACAGCACAATTTGGGGTGGTTTGGATATGAAATATCTGCCTAACATGGCTGTGGAAGTAATTGGATGAAGCAGCACTTCAATCATGAAACTTGTCACTCTGTAATTACCTCTTGAGTTCAGCATTATCATGCTGGTCTGTCAAATAAAAAATGTGAAATGGTAACTGAGAATGCATATTTGAAAATGTCAGTATTTTTCATTTTACAGATGTGATCATTAAGAAGGGAGAAGGCTCTGAAGGTGCAGCCTCCTGTATTTGCAAGAAAACAGATGACAATTTAGTCACAGAGGAAAGAGAAATTTCGTAAATTGCATTCAACCAGAATATAATATATTTACTTCCCTCTCATATCACCTCTGCTGAAAGTGGCTCCACACACATTCAAACATGATCTGATTGATATAAAAAACAAATCATGTCCATGTGCCTGTAAATTTGCTGCATTTTAAAATAATAACAGGAATTCTGACATTTCTAGCATTAAAGCCATTACTCCATCTGTCACTGAGTTAAGAAAATCTCAGGTGGTACTTTTAAAAAGTAACAAATTGTAATTGCTGCTGTTGGAAGAAAATTCAGAATGTGACAAACAAGTACTTTTAGTCACTTATTTATAGAGAAGTGATTGCTTATCTAAATATATAAAACAAGTTTTTTCCCATTAAAACACATTTTAGTAACACGTAGTTATTCACAGGAAAGGTGGTTTTAACTTTTATGGGAAATAATGATTTTGTTTTTCATGTCAATTTTTGACGTGACAAAACAGAAGATGCTTGATTTAATCAGACAAAATGCAAACAAGTCACTTGTTTCTACTTCAAAAACATATTATAAAGAAATGAAATTTGGAAAAAAAAGAATAAAATTTTCCTTTTTAATAATTCATTGGAGTAAGGAAGAATTTTGATCAACCCTAAACCAAAGTAACAAAAAATTTTTATTTACATAACCTGTTGGAGAACCATTTGGAAAATCAGTAGTCAATGTACAACTCACTATGTGAAAAGGTGGAAAATGTGGCCTTTTAGCATTTCCTGCATTGTGGGGTCCAAACTTCACAAAAGAATTGATGCAGTGGTGTTTTATGTGGAACCACCATAGAAGGATTCAATTCTCAGTGCATTTTTATTAGGTGGGTTGGAAAATCATCTCTAATCTGCTTATTTGAAAATTTCTCAAATAGTCTTTTGTGACATTTAGAGATTTAAAACTTGGTCTGTATTCTTCATAAAATATTGCACAGCAAGGTAGTAGCATCAAACAAAATCCATCATTTTGAGGCAGTATCTTCCTTCTTTTCCTAAATTTAAATTGGAATATTAATAAGGTTTGCAGAAAGTAGTTAACTAAAAAAAATCAAATCTAATTTAAAAATTCATGGGCTGCATAAGTAAAAGGATTTGTGGAATATATTTAAACATTCAAACCTAATTAAAAATACCCTACTACATTAAAAATGAGGGAACTGTGTTCATGATAACTATACTCCTGCAAATAAATTAGTTTTTTCATTAAGACTATTTGTTTAATGTTCTCCATTAGGCTAATGAAATGCTGAGAGATAATTTGGGACACATAGTTCTGTGAATTTTTCTTTTCGCCTAATCCTGTGTGTTTTAAGTCCTCCACTGATTATTTTTGAGTTGGCTGTGAGGCTTATATCCACTGAAAAGCTGCACAAGAGATGCCCTGAATCAAGTACATAAATATACATTTGAAATTTAGTTCTGTTAAAAAAAAAGGTACACGTCTAACCAGTTACTGTTGGTATTTATTTATATTTATACGTATGCAAGCAAATGAAGTTGTCATCAGAAGTGATGAGCAAAGTGTGTGTGCATGTGTTGTGTGTATACATAATATGTGTAACTATTTAAAAAATGAGTATTTGCCATGTCCTGGTGTTCCTCTTACTCAGTGAGAATAGAAAGGTTACAGTTGATGGGGAGGATCACACTTGAAATCTGGTTCCATGGATATCTGGACAATTTAGATCCTTTAAAATCTTTTCTGTTCCTTCTACTCCCATTTGTTTTCAACAGGACCCAGAAGGTTCAAGCAGAGATAAATATTTGTTTTTGATTGGCATAGGTAGGATTTATGGTAAAGAAGTCCTGGTGGCACATCCATCTCTTACCCTCATCATCTTCTAGTGAAAAAAACCAACAATAACAACAAAAATTCCCTGGTTCAGCCCCGAAGAGCTGAATGCAGGATAAATCTTTGACCAGTCATCATAATATTCTTTTCTTCTTACGAGGAAGCAGATGCAAAAATCCCAATACAGGCAAAAGGTCCATAATGTTTTAGCTACCCACATTAAATTAGGGTTGTTAGGCAACAGTTTAATTACAAATATGTAAGCTATTATTTGAACTACCAAGAAAATAAGCATTAGAAACATTAGACTAGTTCTGTGTGATGATGAGCTACGCAAGCTGTTGCTTAGGTGGTCAGTATTAAGCTGAAAAAGGCAGCCAGGGAATAGTTTTCACCCTTTCTTACCCTCTTCTCATCACTTATTTTTTTATTTAGTGTAAATTATAATATCAATATTTGGCACCCCCAAAGAAGAACCAGGGCACTGTTTACATAGAATAAACAATGGCAAATCCTATTAAAAATTCCACATTTCTGGTATCACAGAACATATCTAGCATGTTAAAATATATTGTTTGTATGCAAACAGTAGTAGATTAGTAGCACTAACTGTCTAAATACGAACAGTTTAAAAATGTGCATATCAGAATATCCCCAGAACAGAACTTTATAGCATTTGGTGTTCTGTAGCATCATCCCTCTTCATTTGCTTTGTATCTGAAGAATGAAATGTGAGCAGAGTGAAATGTGGAGGTTGTGTGGAGAGCCTCAAGGGCTTTGTCCCAAGATATGATGTGTACACACAGATACACAGGGAGAAAGAGCCAGAGTGTGCTGTGGGGAAGAGCATTTGAGCTTAAATTGCATCACTAGATTTTTCTTTTCAATGCCATTTTGCCCCTTCACTTAATTTCTTTCTCTTCTCTCTGGAATCTCATCAAGAAACTAATTGAGAGAGTAAGAGAGCATTGGCTTAGAGTACCTTTCATAGAGCTATTTTAATCAATCTTCAGCAGTGTATATGGACTCATACAAGACCTTCAATTAACTTGCACATTAACACTGGTTAAGCAATTTTAGATCCTTAACTTATCAGGAATGTTGTATGCAAGGGATTTGAATAGCTGAGCAGAGTTTGTCATCAAACACATTCCACGACCGTGCTCTTATTATGCTGGTCACCACCCAGGAAAGGAAACAAATGAACTGAGAACGGCATTTTTCTGAGATTTTCCATTCTTTAAGCATTCATGTTATCTGCATATTGCTGTCTCACAAGTTGAAGCGAGTTTTCTGAAGGGAAAACTCTGCTTCTGTTCCTGTTGACCTCATTCAGAATTGAGGGTATTCTCTGTGTAAAGAAGCCAACCTCATTTAGTTTTGTAGTGGTTTGTAACGTTTGAATCTCTCTTGATGTGGCACGTTATCACGTCTACTCTCAGTAGTAGCAGTTGTGAGGAAACCTCATTTCCAGGCTGGTGCTTGACTGGCCATTTGCCAGGGTTGCCGAGGCCAGTGGAACAGCTGGCACAGAGCTCCTCACTCCCCGTCCTGGGAGCAGAGGCTGCTCCATACACCTGCACATGGAGGGCCAGTTCTTCCAGCAGTTAACTGATTCAGTTAAATTGAGATTGAATGAATTGATTCAGCTTTTAAGCATTTATTTTAAAATTATTTCCGTGTCAAAAATTCTACTAGAACAAAGCTGAGTTATTTTTGTGCTTTCCTACTTTTTAAAAATCGCTTTATGGAAAATATTTTTGTGTCTTATGTTTGTTTCTAGGGCCTCATATGTAACAGGAGCTTACTATGGTACAGATAGAAAAATTCATAGCACTCACTAGCCTTCACCATGGATTATTTTGCGATGTTTTAGCCTTTTGTTCCCTTGTTCTACTTTCAGAAACAGCAAGGTAAATCCAAATCCCCATGAATGAAAAGTATTTTACTGAACTAAACAGGAACTAACGCTTCTTATTCAAAAATGCCTACAGCACTTTAACCTGTAGTGCATTAATTTCTCAAAATTACCTTGTGTCCAGTCAAAAATGATTACAACAAACCCTTTCCCTAATCAGAAAGATAACAGTGAGTTTCAAATCCAGTTATTCTGTTACCTGCTCAAAATTCCTGATACCTGGCTGCCATTATCATCATCATGCCAGGTCCACAAGGATACTTGTTGGTGTTGCTGACCTTGCAGCAGTGGAAGAGAACTCTGTTGCTTTGGGGGCCTGGCAAAGGCCTTCATTTAATGCTTGTTGGGTAACCCTTATTCAAAAAAACCCTTTTGAATGAGCCACCATTTGAATGATGGCTCATTCAAACCCTTCTGGTTTTGAAACTGGGCCATCTGTGAGTGGGTGTGATCAGGTCCTCTCAAGTGAGGTGTGTTAGACTTGCATTTTGATCCTGAGATTGGGACAAATCTCTGCATTTAATTTACTTGAGGGATTCTGTGATACGAAAGCTCCTAAAATGAAGACCAATGAGCTTTACTGAGTTCATAAATGTGTGAGAAAACTGCACAGCATCACACAGCATGGGTTGGTGGAACTGTGTGTATGAGATGTATTTCTCGACTATACTCTTTGCAGAACTCAGGAAATATGAGCTTGGTAAAGTCTCTGCACTGCTTTACTGATGGTTTTCAGTCAGGCTTTGTCATCTGGTGAACTCTGCATAAAATTGAACCCCGATATCCCTGCCACATGTGTAACTCCAGGAAGTTTGAAAACTGGTTGCAATTACCAGATACAAGATGGCAATTAAAGGGGTGCATTCTTAACACAGACGTGCGTTAATGTGCTAGAGACTAATTAAAGATGTGAGCACACAGATCACTAGGAATTACCCAGGAATAGAAGTTCACTTGAAATAAGGTAATTAAGTTAATCTTCTGATAGTGGGGTTTTGCAGTAAGTGCATGTACTAAATATGAAAGTAAGGAACTTAAGAGGTAATTAAAAGCAATTCAGGCATTAAATTAACCTTCTAGCTATATGAAGTGGTAGTAATTACAGACATCAAAATTAGAATCATATTGTAATCAGATTAACTACAGTGTAATTAATGTACCTACATCAGAACCTATCTGCAATAGTCTAATACAAGGTGTTGGTTTCCCAGCAAACATTGATGCTTCAGCTGGAGAGCAAGTCTCAGAACTGGGGGCAGACATCAGTACCCCAAATCCGAACAGAGCTGCCTGTGCTGGGGTTATGTACCATTTTGAAGAGCTGCACCCTGGAGTTTCCAGGAAAGCTACGAAATTCTCTCAGATTTGACCATTCCTGTGCTGTGGGTGAGCTCTGCAGGCTCCCTGGCAGAGCAGGAGTTACAGCTCTGTGGAGGCAGGCAGGGCCTCCACTCTGCTTTCTGCAATTAGGCTTCTCAACATCCCTCTCAAGAAAATGCTACTGGATCATTAAGGCTAATTGCTGGCAGACACCTGATTCCCTTGGAGGCCGAGGAGAGGAGCTGGGCTGAGGGGAGGGAGGGAGGGCTGTGGTGGCTGAGCAGGAGCGCCTACCAGGCAGGTGGATGCACTTTTAATCATTTCTACAATTGACTTACAGCTACAGGAAACTTGACCTTTTCTTTGATTAGAATCTGAGCTGATGAAATTCCCCTTCTTCCCTGCAATCAGTTGCCACATGAATTAGGCCATTAGATTTGTGTATCTACCTATCTGCCCTAGGCATGTTGTTAATGCAGCTGTGATTAAAGTAATTTATTACAAATTATTGGGTGTGAAAAAGGATCTGATACTATGAAGTAATATTTTAAGGGAGACATTCTAATAGGCACAGTCAGTGTCATGCTTTGTTTTCAATTATTTTATCTCTGGCACGAACAATACATTACCCACTACAGGCTTCGTGTTATAGGGCATCTTGTACCTGATCTGTGAAGCAAATGGAACTAAAAAAAAATCTGATTGCATCTCAGTCTTAGCAGAGGCTGCACCATTTTCCAAGTCTGCAGAAGCAGATTAAAGACTATGCAGTTTGATTCCTATGTATCCCTTTATGCTAGAGTTAAGCATAAACCATTTTTCATGTCAGGAAAGATTTTTTTGTGTGCTATTCCTCACTTCTCCACTGTTTTCTGAGTCTTAATTTATTTCATGTATTTCTCTAGATAATACTCAACTTTTATTTCAATAAAATAAAATTTTAATGTCGAGCATATAGCTACATCTGTTTATATGTGAGCAAGAAGTCCAGCCCTTGTCCCACCATATTCATTCCAGAGAGTTTTACTGTAAACTTGGCCAGTTTTTGGCTCGAGGCTGTTCCCATGCAGCCACACACACTGAAAGCACCAGGAGGGTGCAGGTGTACATCAGTCCTCACATCATCAGTCATGCTTCTGAGGGTTGATTTTTTGGGCTTCAAACATTTTGGAGGGTTTGGGGATTTCTATGGGTGGGTGCAGGCAGACCTTTGTTCTGCTCTGTGCAGAGGGTCAAGGACATCTTTGTGTTTCCAGGACTTTCCTCCATGGTTTGTTATTGACTGGACCTGGAAAGATGAGAATTGCTTTGTGTAATTACACGATTGAACTGCTGGAATTGCCTGAAGGATAGATTGTATATCACACTCCTGGCATTTATTACTTTTTTCATCTGAGTGAAAAAAAGCTGGCAGAATGCTGTACAAGTCTGATCAAATCACACAACTATTCATCAGCAGTCATGAGTTAACACATAACATATACAAGAGTCACTGAAACGTGTGAATTTTACCTTAAAACCTGTTTGATTACTGCATTGTGGTCCATCAATGAAAAAGATACTGTCTCTTTTTGTAATTGTGGATTAAAGTTAGGGGATAATGGATAAAAGAGCAAAGATTCAGAGAGGAAAGAAAACATATTTTTGATTCAAAGCTCTGGTTAATTAAGTAAAGTGTGCTCCTTCAATATTTAAAAAAAAAAAAGAAGTCTTTGTACTTGAGCTGAAACTGCTTTTATGAATTGGAAACCTGTCTACCAAAACTGGAAAGCAATTATTAAGTCTTCTCCTAAAAAGATTTTTTTCATCATTCTTGTTAAATTCTCAGATGTCTTTAAAACAACCCATCTTATTATTTGTTGACACTTCAGGGCCATTTCTTGTGAGTGAAAATCACATAAGCATATAATTATTATTTTGTATGTTTTGATCATAAGGGCTAATAAGCTTCTTTATTTCTCATCTGAAAAAAATATGTATTCTTCATATAGGCATTACAACTTTCTTTCCAGTCTTAATGGTCAGGAAAATGTTGTTTTAGACCTTGAAGAAAGCATAATAACTTTTCATAGTCAAAGGCTCCATGATTTCTCACCATTTTAATCAAAAGTACAAGAAACTGACTCCTTTATTGGAGAGCTGTGAGGAAAAAAAATGGGTCACAGGATGGTTGCAAAACTGGGCATTGCCAGAATTAGTAACACTGAAGTTCTTGCAGTGGTTGAGAGGCACTTGGCTCCTTATGGAGCCCTGGAGCTACAGGAAAAATGTGTCACCGAGTCCAAAATATCCTCACTCTGCATCGTGGTTGGACAAAATTGAACTGATTCTAGGGAGCCAATACAGTCTACAGAACACTTCAAGATGTTAAACAGAAGTAAGTCACATCATTTATTTCCAAATAAACATAAGCAATGACTTGGTCTTTCTCCTTTATTTTCTAGATCATCTTATTGCAACACTAGAGCAAACCTTAGTGCAGCTGTGTGCTGTAATTTGGAGTGATGGATAGTAAATTTTTGAGAAACCTGACTTTTACATGGGAAATAACACAAATGGACATTCCCAGCCATGCTTTTCTAACAAACAGCTGCTCCCACTAGGAGTTAGATTATACCTGTTTGTCCTTGGAAGCACTGGTGGGTACCTGAAAATCTGTAGAGCCAGGAGGCAAATTGTCAAGGGCTTTCAGATAGGACACCTGAACACCTCTGCTGTTGTACCCTGTCCTGTTAAAGAATTTATAGCTGAATGTTTTGAGTTGATTTCTGAATAGCAAGAAAACAACATTTGTGTTTTCTTCATTTTAGGGACATTAAGGTCTGCAATTTAAGCTTTTTCTCAGAACTGCAATAGGGTATCATGTATAATGGATTTTATAATGGATAATTTTTTTAAATTATGTAAATTTCAACCAACTGATACTGTAAATCAGGTTTAAATTTTCATAATTCAAAACACTGCCTAAGAGTTTTCACTACCATCTTGAATATAGCTGATGCAGAAAGAGTCAAGTTGTGGAAGTGTGGGCTGCATGTAACTCATGCAGAAATGGCTTTGAAGTCAGACTTGAAGCCAAAGCTGCAAATTGTCTACTCTGTGCTCTTCTCAGTGTCTTCACTGCTCTAGAACCAACAAGCCAATGCTTCAGAGCTTTCCTCCTGGCACACTGGTCTGAAATTGGGCAACCCTTCATCAGCCCACCTGGGTGTTGTGGCATGTGGTGACATGGATAAGGGGCTACAAGGCCCCTGTGGATCCATGAGCCCCAAAATCAACAGTCATGACGAACAATGAGGTTTATGGATGGTCCAGTGCTCAGGGATGACCATTGTGGACCACATGGAGAGGTGAAATCAAGTGTCAAGGCTGCTCTGGGTTAGTTCAGTCTGGGTTATCCCTCTCTTGTGCCTGGCTCAGGCCCCTCAGACCAAGCTGGAACATGGGGCAGCTGGGGACAGTCTGTGTGGTGTGTGAAATGGAGTTGAATGACTTCCTTTCATGCAGCAGTGAAGAGTAATCCTGCTCCTAAATATCATCACATGTACATTTGGTAGGTGACCCCACTGGTACAGATAAGGCAGCAGCCACTGATCACACCCAACCTCTCTCCTTTTAACACTGTACCATAGGAATTAAAGCATCTCTTGACTAAGAGCTTTAGATACCATGTTAGACTGCTGTCAGGTTTCTTTTCTGCTTCCCGTTCCAGTGTAAATGGCTGACTCTTGTATGGCATGACCTGATCACCAGGACAGGTCAGCCAGAATAGAACTTCAAATTGGGTTGGATGTATCTTGAATTTAATTAAATCCTGCTGTTTAGGCCACTTAGGCCTCACTTTCTGAGCTGAATGGTTTACTCTTCCACTTTCATCTCTTCAGGATGAGGAGCTGGGTCCAAAGACCAGCGAATTGAAAGGGTTTCAGGAAACTTTGTAGCCTGTTACAACAATAATGGGAGGAGGGACTCAGAGATTTCCTTTTGAGCAGCTGTGCACCAGGTGAGAGCAAACTCGAAAGCGGAGGGCAGGACAACTGGGGTGCACCATTCCTTAACTTTTGTTCCTGGAGCTGGAGATGAATCAGGCTGCCTTCTGCTCTCTGCTCCACATGCAGCCCAGACTTTCCAGTAGGGAGCAGAGGAATGAACTGAAATGGATTAAAAGCTTCCAGGTTAGTTAAGGTTCTTTTGATTCATCCTTGTTTTGTTCCTTAGTAGAGTCACAGACTCAAGAAACCCGTGTAACCACTGGTGCTTTTAAAGTCTCAAGCAAGAGAAGGTGGCCCTCCTGCCCCCAGATAAAGAACTGTGTTGGCTCTTCAGGAGGGGTGTTTGTGTGCATTTGGAGGACAGTTTGCAGTTCATGCTCTTTGACCTGTCATTTCTGATGCTACCAGATGGGTTTGGAGCATGACCATGGCAGCCCTTGCAAGGTGTAAGCGGCCACACTGATGAAAAGAGATGTTAGGATAAAGGCAAGTGTTTTGCTCCCCACACAGGGCTGTTGTCTTGACATAACATGTTATCTTCATTAATTTGCAGAGTAAACCCCACAGAAGTGTTTCCCCAGGTTCTAAGAAGCTACTCTGTGGCTGAGGTGGCAGTGCAGTGGCTCTCCAGCACCTGATGAACCCCATCAAATGGGTCAGAGCAGGAACAGCCTCTTTATCTCCATAATCCAACTCTGCTTAGGAGACATCCTTCCAACTTTCCCATTTTGAAACCAAATTTTCAGTATCCATATTCCCAATCAACAATAGGTATGGAATCTTATAGAGCCTGAATATTCTGCCTCTCTCAGAGGGATTAGTCCCATGATTGAGCTCGTATAAAACATAATTCTTGGTAAGGGATGTTTTTTCTTTACAGTGAATAAATAAATGTCTCTATTTTATCTTCACAGTTATGCAAGGTAACGTCCTTTTTCATAGATCTTTTTGCATTTTTTATGTGATTTTTCTGGTGCCACACATTTTGTGCCACGTGTCTGTTTCTTCCTCTGTATAAATGTTTCATAATCACTTAAAAAGTACAAAAAGAATTAGTGTCTGCAGCTGAGCTCTCAAGGGCAATAATCTAATAACAAATGTGTGGATGAGAGAGAAAAAGACTTGATTATGCATTTCTAAACCACTATGACAGACAACAACAGATAGGAAATGTTTTTAACCTATGAAGCTTAATTAAATTTTATCTTTCACTGTAAAATGCTCTGGCCATGGTCCAGGAAGGACTGGTGTACAGATGTCTCCTTGATCAATCCCTGGTTTCTCCAGCTGATTGCATGACCCTGTGATGAGCAGTTTGCCTTCCTAAATACATCATGGACAGGGCTTGGAAAAGAGTCAAGCTGGAAGTTGAACATGGCTTTGAAATGTTGTGGGGGCTTAAGAAATTCTGAGATACTGGTCACTCAGGCCTCTCCCTGTCAGCTTCAATGTGCATCAGCTCCTGCCCAGCTCCCTGATGTATCTGTGTTGTGCACTTGCATCTCAGAGCAGTGACAGGGACACGAACACAGAGCGGACAGAGGACAAAGGGCCACTGAAACCAGCTCTGCCTCCTGAAGGAAAGCCTGTGCAGGGCTTTCTCCTTGCTCTGAATTGGAACTGGAGGAAGAAGACAAAGTGCTTTTCCTCTTGAAAAAGGCCTCCAAGAATTTTTTTTTTAATATATATTTTACATAAATTATATAGTTTACTTTGAATCATCTTTAAATCAAATATTCTCAAAGGATCTGGAGGCTCTTCCCAGCTGTCAGGACGACCTTCCTCCCTCAGTGCTCCTGCTCAGGCACTGTGGTACATGGCATCCTTTCCACCTGAAACAGCTTAATGGGGACACATGAGGGTGTTGTGGGATGCTCAGAGATAAATGTTTGCCACTCACTGTGTATTACATCCTAATAGTGCAGTAGAAGAACCTGAACAGTGTCCACCCCTGAAAAGAGAAAGGCACGGGCAGCCTACTTAGAGCCTACTAACCCTGCCTTGTCTTGACTTTGGGGATTGTAAGATTTGTAAAAGTGTCTTCCTATACAAAATTCCATTTTTCACAAATATTTCTATATTTTTTTCCTTCTGTGTGGGTTACCTGAACAAGACAGTGAAAATGTAACTAAAATAATGTTGCAGCAATTGTATGATTTTTCAAGGACACATAAACGGTGACTTCTGTAATCTGAATTTAAATCAGTCTTACTGCAAAATCCATGCCCAGTACTTTGTCTGGCAGAATTGTTAATGTGTTCTCTGGTTGGTGGGCAAATATTGTTGTCTGCAGTTTATACCTGTGGCCTAAGATAAGGAGCTGCATTTAATCTGAGACAGTGAGTCAGTAGCAGAACCAGAGCCAGAACACAAGTTTTGTTTATTTATGGTCCTCATTTGATGCAGCTGCTGAAGCTTCTCCAAAGCTCCAGGATGCTTCTACCATTAGTGCTGCTGCAATTGTACCACTGAGATGATCTCTGCAATACAGACTGTTTTACTTTATAGGTAATTTAACTGCTGAGGGAACAGCAATGTTGCAGGAGAGAAGAAAGATTTAAAAAATAATAATTGTAAATATATCAGAAATCTGCTAAATGTGGCACTTTGCATAAATCTGGAGCCCTGTGGAAATACTGCCATATATGTGCAGGGCACACCACACTTCAAGGAGGTTAGTCTTAAAATAGTGTGAAGTTTGATAACAGCAGGTTCTGAAGTACATTCCAAGACCAGCTCAGGGAGAGGGAGAATAACATGAAAACTCTGCTAAAAAAAATGAGGCGAATTCTGCTCTGCATTAGATTGAGATACCCAATTAATGTTTGTAATGTAAATGGAAATGTAAACTACACAAGAATTTTTGACAGAACAAGCATGAAGGGGTGCCACAACTTATGCCATTCTGCAAAAACAGGATTTAAAAAACAATTTACAAGAAGTGTTGCTACAACAATTGGAAATCTCAGCATAGAAAGACCAGTAGCGCAAATGTTCTCACAGGTCTCACTTCTTTGATTTACAAGATAAAGTGCACTTGAGGAAAACATAATTTCCCATACAGGAGATGAGAAAATGAGGCTGTGTGTGATGCTGAGCATGTTTATTTGATGGCAAATACATGTCTGTGTCAGTGGTCTCAAAAGAGCTCTTAAAAGAAAAGCCCCCATGGTCTGTGCATTTCTGTTCCTTCGGAAAACTTCTGCAATGTGTAACTTTGGTTCCATGTAGCATGGGAGGTGTCACCAAAAAGTAAAATGTGATTTTAATGATTCCAGGCTTACTAAGGTTTGTATGTAATTTCATCTGAGGTATAAAATTTAAATGCTTAATTAAATTCTCAATGCAGTGTTAGAAAGAGCATGCAAAGGGTAAAGCAAAAAAGAACTGCCCAGGTCCAGAACTACCCACAAGTGCTTATGTACCACAATCAGTTTCAATATCCTGATCTGTGAGTTCAGATGGAGGTGGAGACTTGGAGAAGTCAGCACTGGCTCAGTGTGAAGTGGGAAATTTTTCTTATTTGTCATTTCTGTTTCCTAAGCTACCTGTTTATTGCTTATCCTGGCTCTATTGTTCTGGAAGAATACCAGGAACATTTTTCTTTTCAGGTTACAGAGGTGCAGATTGTAACTGTGGAACAAATTCAGAAGCAATTTGATGGCATACTTTAACTTCCACCAAGTTTTGTTTAGCATTACACAGTCAGCTGAAGACAGAACAAAAGCATATTAGATTTAATATCTTTGTTGATGAATTGAAAGATGCAGAAAAGGTTTTATGTGAATCATAGTTGTCTATTTTGTAAGGTTTGCATTTGTTTCTTGTCAGAAAGTACCAAAGTTTATTGTTGTTTACTTTAGATACAGAGTAGTTAGACATATTTTTCTGTTCAGGCAAAAGCTTTTGCTTTGCACAAACTGCATAAAAAATGCAAATAATGTGCTTTTATAGGTTTGCCATTGAGGTGCTGAAGTTCATTCTCTGAGTTAAGTTGTACTGCATAAGGCATGGCAAGAGCACAGAAAATAAATGCAACAAGCAATGGAGGAACAGCTGTTGCAGAAGATGGATGTTTTGCTGTAATGATGTTGCTAAGATTATTAATTTATTTAATAGAATTCAGAAAGGATTCATCTGTTAGCTGTCAGGATTTTATCACTGGGAGTTTGCAGGTTGCCATAGGCTATGGGCATGCTGTGTGCCTGTTAACAACATCCAAGGGGGGTCAGCTGACAAATAGCTTTGTTTATTACCAGTTGGTTTATAGTTCAGGATTCATTTGGAATGTCCCAGCTAACATTTGGTCCCTCAGTTTCCTAATACTGCTGACACCAGCTGGAACAGCAGCCTTTCTCTCCTGCAAAATCCTTCTTCCTTTGATGAGCCTGTTCCCGTAATTGGTTGGGTTGTCTTTTTCCTGCCTGGATTTTATTAATGTTGGTATTGCAGGGGTACCTGCAGGCCAGTTATGACCTTGCTATTCTAGCCACAGTCTGTACACATTACAAAACCATATGTTGTTAAATATCTTACAGTTTGTGTTTAAGATGAGATAATAGGTGGATGAAAACAGCAGATGCAAGGACTAAAAAATTATGAGAAATTCTCTTAATTAGTTGAATTTGTAGGATGCCATGGATTTGTTTGCTACTCCTTTGCTATTATTTTAGGGTTTAATGTTTCTGTCTTTCAATGCCATGTAGTAAATGGGACTTTTACCACTATAACATCTTCCTTAAAGTGTGCTGGTCTTATTTGGAGGCAGATAGGTGAAGGTTGCAGTAATTTATCCTGATACCTGTACTGATGTCATCCAGATAACCTCAAACACCAGCAGTTATTGGCTGTAATCTGGGGGTGTAATTCAAGTGGTCTGATTGAATATGAGGGGTGATAATGCTTCTTCTCATTATTGTTATTACAGAGGAAAAATACCAGCAAGTGACCACACAGTCATGATTCTTCATCATCTGAAACTGTGAATCAACACTCTCTGGTTTGATTTCTGAGAAGCTAATGGAAGGATTGTTTATTCTTTATTTCTCTACTTCTTATTCCATATATATATATTTTTTTTTTTTAAATAGAGGAGCCTTGCATGTCCATCCTTTACCTATCCTATCAGAAATTTGACATAGTTTTAAAAAATCATTTTACTTTAATTTCAAGCGATTTTTTTTTTTGGTCAGTTTTCTAAGGAGGAATGTAAATAACAATTCAAGCCAACTTCTTATTGCAACTCAGGCATATAACCCAGTCAAGTTCTCTCTGAGTGCTAGTTGAAATGGGGCACAATGGTTTGTGGAACTAAAGAAAAGCCACAAGTTACAGGAAATGCACGTAATGGCAAATTAAGGAAGGGAGCAGAACCCAAGTTGAGCAAATTGATGAAAGGAAAACAAAGAATGTGGGAGTGCTGGAAACAAACCAAACCCAAGATCTTCACATTTGCAAAAGGGATTATTTCAGGCAGTGTTTCAGACACATCATAATCAGTTCAAGACCAGGCTGAGTAATGTGAGCTCTGTGCCTTGAGCTTGCCTTATGCTGCTCTGCTCATGTCCTTGTGATTGCCCACCTGATCTTCCACCTTCCCACCCTCCCTGCCAAGCAAACAGCACAAAGCCATGACAAAGGAATTTATTACTTCTCTGCCTTACATGTTGGAAACAACAGAAAGGGATGTTGCAGGATTTTAAAAGTGGAGTGACAGGTATGGTGTCAGCCTGAAAAACAGCACAAAAATTAATCAGAACCCAAATGACCTCTTTGTTCCTTGAGCAGGGGAGCTGGGACTGCCAGTCCTTCCCTGAATCTCACCTGAGGTGGTTGACAAGTCAGTCCTGTCCCAGTGGGACTCACCAACCTCATCTGGATAATTGAGAAATGAAAGTGCAAAGCTTGTTGTTATTGAACAGTGCAAATTCTTGTGACACATAAGAAGCTTCAGGTCTTTGTTTGTTGTAGGGATGGAGAGAGGAAAAAATCCATGTCATCAAACCAGGGCATCGTTCATATTGGTCTGTTTTTCAGTTGTGTTGCCTTCAAAATTTGTACCCAGACTAACAAGATGATGATATTTGAAGGAAGTTCTTGTGAATGATGAGGGGAACGACACATCTGCATAAACTTAATCTATAATGTAATACAGCCAGGCCTAATTTGTGTTAATCATGTTTTTGTATTATTTCTAAAATTTTGTCTGAGACAAAATAAAGAATATTGTCTCATTAAGAAATCTGGCTGTATTACTATGACAGTAATCACACTTTCATTCTATTTTCATAACCAAAGCTTCAAAGCAGCTTGAGAAATATTCATTACTGATGCAGGCTTGAACATGCAAGTGAATAGCTGTATCAGTACTGTCATATGTAATTTCACCAACACTATCCAGCACAAGAGAAGTTTATATAACTGCAGGATAAAAACAATGGACTGCTGGATAAGACTAATGAAAATATTTCTTAAGAAGAAAATAACCATCTGAGAAACAACAAAACAAAACAAAAAAGTAATTTTTTACTGAAGTAGTAAAGGCTGTTCTTTTATTGCTTGTTGTTGATACAATTATTTCCCAAAGGAATGTAGTCTGCTGGATTTTAAAGATTTACTTTAAAATATATTTTTGCTCTTTGGGGAAACGCTGTAAAGAAAACAGAACTTCAATAATTTGGTTACATCCTTTATCTTTAAAATCAGGTGCCCAGGCAGGCTGAGATGTGCTTATAGAAGTTGGTGAGATGTGGTGAGGGTGAACACCTTGATTTGGCTCAGGTAGTGGGGAAGGTCGAGGGAGAATTGGTTTTTCTTCTCCAGTATTACTAGGCAGGGTGGGGGGGAGGGTGCATTGCTGGTTTTCCTTCGTCAGTCTAAATGAACAAATTAGTCTACTGAAGTTAGAAATATAATTGAAAAGCTTTCTAGTGGTGTGAAGTTGAAAAAGAAAGAATTAAGGCGGGAGGTGAGTACTATTCTTTTAAATGAGCCAAAAGGAACTATGGGATACACAAAGGGGAAGGCAAAATTAATTCCTCTGCACATTCAGGGCTGCATAGCTGTAGTTAGACAAATCTAATTCTGAAACTCATGGTGATTTAAAACTACTTGCCTCCTGAATCTGTGGTGAGAATGGAACCACCACAGGAGCTCATTTGCACATCCTAAAGCTTGCTGCCACTTTGGCAAATTGTTCCACCTTCTCAGGGATAGTTTTTTCCTCAAGTAGATTTCAACCTTAAATTATAGGGTTGGAATTCTCTAAATTGCTTGAAAGTGGGAAGACCAGTAAATTTGTCCTATTTATTTTCTGATGGAATTGCTAAATAAAGGAGTTGGAATTTGCAGTACTATTTTTTTAAAACCTGAGATGAAACACACCTTCTTAAAAAGCAATTCAGAAAATTTGCAGTGATTTTGTACTAAATCCTTCTCCTATATTGTCCTAAGTAAAGCCTTGCTGTTATTACAGTTGTCTGCAGCAATGCAAACTTAGATACAGCACTGGGAACATGAAAGAGGAGAGTAATATTTTCTGAATCAAATTCATTTCTGTCAAAGATCATCATGATTATTGTAACTATACCCATTCCTTGAAATCTGTGCAAGCTGAAACAATGGGGCTGATCTATTAACTTTGGGCTCATCCATGTTTTGCGCTGCAATACAGTAATTTTTAATTATTTTGGTTTTAAAACACAACAGCGTGGTTGCGTCCTGATTGCAGCCTTGTTCAGCAAAATGCAGCTGCAGCACATTCTTGCTTTGTGGTTTGCAGTTGTCACCACTGTGTCATTGTCAGCTGGCTGTGCAGCATGAAGGCCTGGTGGTCTTCTAACATGCACAAATTTCCTGCCACACTCCATTTCTCTGCTGGTTTTTGCCTGGGCTCTTACTCCTCTGTGCGTTGGGGTTTCAAGGTTTGTGTCTCCATGATGTTTAATGATAGTTAAAGCAAAGGGGAAAGGAAACTTGTGACTTTTGCACTTGTTGCTGAAGAAATGGTTGCAGATATATAACTGTATATTTAAGGGTACCTACTGAGGTGGAATTTAGAACTACTAATTTAGTTCTAAATTACTAATTTAAACGAACTACTAATTTAATTCTAAATAATATTTAGAACTACTAAGACTTTAATATTTTGTCCTGTAAATCAACTCATGATGACTGCAGTTCCATTTCTATTACAAATACTTAGAGGAGTCAAATGAAACAGGTGGAGTGGGAAGCAGACATAATGATGGGGGATTTACAAAACCCAGTCTTGACATTCTGGGGATTTCCTAAATCATATCATGTGCTTTCTGCTCAGCTGTTCAGGATACCAGAATTGTCCTGTGCCCTGGGCTGAAATAGATATTAAAGTGCTCAGTAAAGTAATGAAATATAAGAAGCTGTTATAGCAGTTCTTCTAAAGAGTGACCTGAACGGATTATCCTATATAGGGATTGTATTTAGAAAATTATGAACGAAAGGGAGGAAGGCTTATGAGTTAAAATCCATTGGTGTGCTTTTCATATGGAAGACTTCACTTCTTTGACTAAAGTATTTTACTTTAGCATGAGCTTATTTTTCAGATAGTTCTCCCTAAATTAAGCCCCAGGCTCTGTGAAGCAGCAGCTTTTATGTAACTTTGTGTATCAGAGGTTGCTGGTGGTCCCACAAGAACTGTCTTGTCATGTTTTTTGTTACTTCCCAGCTCATTACTATTAGATACAATCAGTGCTTTCCCAGGATTTAAGTTCTGTGGAAGATCCTGCATCTGTTTCCCAGGAATGCTGCATCTCTGATATTCAAGGTCTGTATGTGATCATGACTGGGAAGTGTGAAATAAATGAGAGTCTATATTCAGTTGTGGATGTACTGCATCTCACAGGGATGAGTTGCTATGTAGGAAATAACTTCCCACTGCTGTAGGAGATAATGGAAAATCTTTTATTTTGGACCAGGACTTGGAGTGTGTGTGACTTCTGCTAAAAATAATAATTGAGACCTCATTTATTCTGCAGCAGCTGTGCCGACTATTACTGGATGTTTTCCTTTGGCTCTTCAGATATTTTTGCCTCTTTTTAAGTTCTCTCTTCAAGAGATGCTAGACCTGCTGAGCACCTCTGCAGTGCTCCTGGGCTCTCCTGCAGGCTCTGCAGGGCTCGTGCTGTGTGTGCACAGGGCTGGGGGAGAAAGGCAAACCTGGATGTGCTGGTCTCTGTGCTGTTGCCAAGGGCTCAGGGCTCTGCCCTGCTGGCAGTGGGCAGGGCTCAGATTGCCCTTGGAGATGCTGGATTTTAGGTTTCTGCATGCATTGCTTCCTGAACCAAAATGTTGCTCTCCTGTTTTTTCAGTGTTGCCTTCCCTGGACCTAAAAATACAGCTAGCTCTGATCCTGTGAACTTCATTCTATTTTTACTTTTCTTTCTGTCTTTCTAAATTTAGCTCACTCATCTCAGTTCTGAGTCTGTGTTGTGCCATTTCTGTGCTCTGACTGCAGCAGTGTTTCTCCATGTCTGCCCTTTACTAAACACTTTTCTTTCTAAGCTGACCTCCAGCAAGGAACATATCCTGCTTCACTCCTGAACAGCATTTAAATGCTTTAGGGAAGAGTGATCATCACGTTTGATTTGAAAAGGAGAGGTTAGAACAGAAACAGCAAAACAATAAATTCTAATCTGTCTGCTTTAACTGCACAGGACAGAGGAATGGTTGGTGTGCATATGTATGACTTTCTAGTACATTTGTCACTAGTCCTGAAAATCAAACATCGCTCATAAGGAAGTAGACATTTAATAAAGGAAGAAGGATGAGAGTAAAGTGGTTTAAAATAGCTGTATGAATAAATTGCATCAAATAAAAGAGGCATTGATGGAGTAATGATGAAACTTGGTAATGCTGAGAAAACTGAGAAATGTGTATATTTGCATGTAAACATAATAGCAATAATGATGAAAACATATCAGAGCTGCCCAACAGGAACTTAACTAGGTATGCTATTGATTTTTTTATTTGTATGATGCAGTTCTGTTTTTAAAATTGAGTGGTACATAAGTGCCTATGCATTCCATTAAACAGACAGATCAGTGGGACTACCTAGAAAAGGGTCAATCTGCCACCTAATAATGTCCTATGTTGAGTATTAAAATAGAATTTGAAATGCATGTCAGAAAATAAGGTGTGGAATGATGTAGGAAAAATATATAAATGTGAAGCAAACAGTTTGAGTGCAGTGGTTTGAGCTCCCATGTGCCTCGAAGAATACCATGGTACTGGCCATCCTTAACAACTCAGTGTAAGCCAGTGAAATGAATGCTTATGCTCTTTTTGCATGTTCCCAGCCTCCTCCTATCATTTAAAGCTAATCAAAGGCTCTTGCCACATAGTGTGGTTCAGTTCCAGGAGTGATGGAGAATGGCCTGGCTGACCTAGATATCCCTGTGGTGTCTCAAACTTTTATGATTCCATTAGAAGTGGTTTTGTCTCTGTGAGCTGTCTTTAATCAGTGTCCCTCCATCTTGCTCTGAGTGAAGGATAGATCCTGTCTGGGAACTAACTGCCCCCATGGTTTTGGTTCCTGCCTGTAGTTCTATTTCTGGGACCTCCAGTTAGCTTTTCCCAATATCACTTGTTCAAATATGACATTTGGCTGCTATCTCCAGAGCCCAGCTCTCACATTTACACAGAGTTTAGCATTAAGAACTAAGCCCAGGCTCATATCATTCTGATTTTGTGCTTATCAACACAGTCTATCCCTTTTTCATGGATGTAAACTGTTGCAGGGTGTCTGGTACACACTGGAACAGTCTTGAAATATTACAGGGTAGAGGCACTTTTATCTGCTTGCTTTATACATTTTCTGATAAACACACAGGATTTGTAATTTTATTATTGTAACTAATTATACTGCATTTATATTAGACAGCACAGTCATGCATTGAAAAGTTAATGCTGTATTGCATTGGTGGGAATGTTTTCTCAGATTTACCAGTGAACTTCTTCCCCCTTCTGATTGTATCTGATTATTCTGTTACGACTAATGCTTTTATCAGGACTTTCCTGTTAGTCAACTTTCTGGCATCCTGTTCTCTGGCATTTCTTTTTAAAGTCAGCAACCCTGCAGTTGTAGTCACTGTGATAAATGCAGCACAAAATTTACATTTGTTAAGTGTGCAGGTAGGCAGGGCAGAATTTTGGCCAAACTGTCCAGTTCTGCTTTCAAGTGTTATGGTTTTTAGACTTTGTCATGACAAAGCTACAAAATTTTCCCAGTTGCTGTTACCACAATGACATTAGTGTTCATTATTGATGTAATAATTATTGACTTCTCTGAGATACAGGTTAAATGCTGTAAACAGTAGAAATATGAGCCAATATTAGCAGTGACACATGTTTATGGCATTGATTTTACATCTCCTCAGCCCAGCTTGCAATATATTTGTTTGCAAAGTGTTTAACCTGGCAAGGCATAAGTACTTCTTTTGGGCCATAGTGCTGTGATAAAATATTAGTGTGATGCTCAGTAAGGAGCTTCTCTTTTTAGCTGACTTCCCTACATAATTTTCCTTCTTTCTAATCTGCAGTCTGTTTCTTTCACTGCCTCCTCCTTCCCTGCTGGCTCTGTACAGGAACAGTGGAACAGACTAACGGTCCATCAAGTCTATTACCCATCTCCAGTGGTGACCTGTACCTGGGATCTTCTGTACTTTGTGATATTTTTGTTTTGGCTTTGGCCTTGATGTTTGCTGGAGGAAGCATCCTTTTACACAAATGCATTAAGAAACCTTAGCTTTCAATTTTTAAGAAAAGGTTCTTGGAGCTTTCAGTTTCATAGCAGTAATTTTGTATCCAAGCAGAAGGTGGATTGTGGCACCTTTGTGTGTGTGAGCCTCTTGGTGTTGTAAAGCAACAAAAACATCTTTGCACTTCAGGGAGATTTGGCTTCAAAACGTAATCATTACATTGTAAGAATCACCATGACCACACCATCCACCTTTTTCTTTTGACCCTTAATACCTAATTTCTCCTATTCAGGAATCACACCTACTGTAGTGGCAGTGGCCAAGAGACAGCAATCCCTTCACTGTTTCACCTGCAAATGATCTGTGTGCAGGCACCTTGCAAGCTCTTGCTGAGAAAACCTTTCTGCTGCCGTGTTTTATGTGCTTGTTGTGTTGCATCTCACAGATGAAAAGGGAGCTAAACTTGGAGAGCTGTCTAAGGTTTTTTGAGATTGCTTGCTTTGTGACCTACTGTCTGCTAAGGGCAGATATTTCAGTCATCACAAGGCTTTTCTAAAAGAAGATAAGATATGAAATGAATAAATAAAAAATATTCCTCCTTCACTCCTTAAAATGTAATGCCTGTAAAGAACAATGCCTGTTGTTCCCCTGTAAGGAACCTCACATAAGTACTGGATTCCTGAATACAATTTGGTTCTTGAGAAGCTCTTCAAATACAGCCCTTAGATCTGTGTAACCCTGCTGTCTGCTTGAAAGCCTGTTCTTCCCAAAAGACATATCCCATTAAATATGACCTTGTTGCTAGCCACAGTGTCCAGGAGAGCTGTCTGTCCTAGAGGCTGCCTGATTTCACCCAAAAATGCAGAGAAGGAAGGTTCTCACACAGCTGATGTGAGCCACTGGGTGTGTTGGTGTTGGCTGTGAAAGAGTGATTTCAGACTTGCTTCTCTTTTATGAGGAATGAAACAGAAACAGTTCCTCCTGCTCTCCAAAGAGAGGAGGCTCAGTGTGGATGTTTGAGAGATGTGTATATGCAACGGGTAGGAAATAATGCACTTCATACTTTCCTGATGCTTTTGTGCCAAAGCAGAGCACAGTCTGCTTCTCACTTGGCTGCCATTTTTTGCAAAGTATTTATTTCTGTGTAGGATGGTGTATGCTGAGTCCAGAATGGATTGTCCCTTTTCTTGATGAAACAAATGGAGATTGTCAATAAGTGAAGCAGAGATAAGATAGATAGTAGCTTGTTAGTGATTTGGAAGTGAGGTGATATGGCACAATAGATTAATGTTTTGCCTTCATTTGTTGACATTTAATCTCTAAACTTTGTTTTGTATTCAGTGCACAAAGTAACTGAAAACCTCTCCCATCTGGTACTTGTGAAGTTGATATTAGACTCGCAAATGGTTTGTGTGCTCCTCAGTATTTAAATTTTTTTTAAAAGCGCTGTTAAACTGTGTTCCTGATAATTGACATCATTTGCCCATTTTTTCCTCATGAGACTCAGTAATTATGACTTGGTGGCACACCTTTTTTTTTCTGATCTCCTTCCTCCTTTTCCCCCATTGGCCTGGTTGGAGGTTTGCAGTTTTGCTCTCTAACTCAAGCACTGACACTCATTACTAGAGTGCTCTGCCTGCATTGCCCTTGTCCTTCCTGGGAAGATGAGTCCTGTGGAAAGGGCAAAGCCTTTCTGTGCAAATATTTCCCCTCTGAGCTGTGGATGATCTAGGAGCATGCATAGGAGCAAAACTATGTTTATTAAACCCATGATGCTGCAGGGCTGGACTTTTTCTGAAATGGTGTTAGTAACAGTGTCATGCTGAGCTGTTCCTGAATCCCAGCTGGGAGAAGCAGCACCTCTCCTTAGGATGGCTGCTGGAAGCACACGTGGCACCCATGCTTTAAGCAAGGACTATTGTAGGTG
The DNA here is from genome assembly GCA_024734555.1 of Trochalopteron elliotii. Classification (NCBI taxonomy): domain Eukaryota; kingdom Metazoa; phylum Chordata; class Aves; order Passeriformes; family Leiothrichidae; genus Trochalopteron; species Trochalopteron elliotii. The sequence continues at coordinate 782,580 of JANPWX010000201.1, forward strand.
CAATTGAGAGAGAACTCATCTTAAGACCAGAGGAGATGGAAATTGCATTTTACTCCAAGAGTCTGTGCAGTGTGAGCAGCATTAACTGAGTGAGTGCAGCCTCCTCATCCCTGCACCACCGAGCTTCATTAAGCTCCAAAGAGTTGGCATCAAACACTGAGCTGGAGAGAGCAATTAACTCTGCAGGTCTGGTGGAGGATGCCAGCCCTGCTGATGCATTTGATGATGACCCTCCTCTTGTGGGAACTGCCCCTGCCATTAGGAGATTTCCTGCTTGTCAGTGACTGGCTGACCTATTCCACCACAGGAGATCTGGACAGCCGGGAGCAGGGCTGGGAAGGGGCTCTGTGGGAGCTGAGAAATGCTTCCTCCTCCCATCATATCTTCCTCTCATCATGGTAGTCACAACTGTTCCTATTCAGCACACAATATTCTTTGCCATTTCCAGGGTTTAACAGGCACAACAGATCCCTAAGAAAAGCAGCAGAGTGGCAAAACAAGGAAGCTGATTTTCTGTGCTGGCACAGAAGAGCACACAGAGGGCCTGGTGCAGTGGGCTGCTGCAATGTGTCTTGCTTAGAGCTAATGTTCTTATTCATTCAGGAAATACCAGTTGAGGCAAAAAGCCAGTTCATTCATATACTTGCTAGTGATGGAAACAGGCCCCTAGATATTATCTTGTCTTAATACATAATAAATCAGTAAAGACCACATGCTCTGTATCAACATAAAAATAACATTTTTCAAGGGTGTTTGTTCCCTTTCCTAGGGACAGCTAGTACTTGGTTTTATTTTAACCACACTTCAGCAACCATGTCTGTACCTTCTACAGCAGATTTTTCTGTAGTTAATATGCATCACCATATTTGATTATTAATTCATCTAGTCTCTCCTAAATCAGCCTTTTGTGTGCAGAAGAATGCTAATAGACTTTTGCTTCTAAATCTTCTAATGAACTGTGAAAAAGTCTACTACATGGCTGACTCCTGCCTCTTAAATATTTAAATTCGTGTTCTTCTGTCTGCACAACTGATTTGCATGACTGTTGTTTGGATATGGAGCTACCTGGCTGTTGTAAATACTTCACAGTCCCATGATCACCAGAATGTGCCTGCAAAAGCTCTTAAAAGACTGGTTAAAATAAAACTTCTTGAGTTTTCCTTCAGATCTATTTGACTTGTTTTTAAAAAACTGCTGCTAAGTGCTGCTCTTTTCCTCTCCAGCACCAAGATGTAATCTCAGCTGACAGAATGAGTTGCCTGTATCTAGTCTCAAAAAAACCCTTTTTTGCCTTTGACCCTACCAGTTTACTCACTGTGGCTGATAGACAGTTGGTTAAGTAACAGCATTACAGGGCTTGTGCCTGACTGCACAAAATCCCCAATAATAAAATCCCCAGCTCAGCCTTAGCTGGAGAGACCTGGAGTGGTTCTGTGCTTTGGTGCTGTTCCAAAAGGAGGTATGGAACCTAAGCATCATGATTATAGCAGTGTGTGTTCAGCACCCTGAGGAGGATCTTCCTTTAAGGTCTTCCTTTCTTGGTTAGCCACAGTACAGTCTGGGAAGCAAGATAAGCAGAGATGTAGTGCTTTTAATGTGTTTTGCATCATCATTTTTATTTCTTTCTTATCTTTTTTTGTTTGCTTGTTTTTAAAGCAATACCTGCAAAACTTCTACATGAAATTACTTTTATATGGAGCTTCTCCAATTGCCTTTTTGAGTTTTGGTTTCTGAGTTCTGTTGGGTTTCTACCAGTATTTTAACAGTATTCCTTTTTTTTTTTTTTTTTTTCTGCATTCCTTGCTCTCACCTGGTCAGGTGAACTAACCTGGGTTATATGTGTCCATGCCCAGTTTGAATCAGAGAACACAGCTATTAAGCCTAGGCACCTATAACACTATTTTATTTCCTGTTGAAGAACTAAAATTGGAAGAAAACAGCATAGAAAATTGATTTTGTTCCAGTGCAGAGTCAATAAACAAACTCTGCCAAAGTATTTGTGATGCTGATTACAGGAAGGCTGCAAAAAAATGAACAGCAAAGGTCACTCGCTGCCTTCTTGTGATGTTCATGACTCATTAATCAGAAATCCGAGTTTGCATTTATAATTTCTCTAATCAGACAGTGAAGTCCTGAAGGAGCAGGGACCATTGGAGTATACAGGAGATTTAATGCTGCACTGTTGAGCACATGTCAGTTCAGTGTAAATCGGAGATTTGTGGAGGTCATGCCGTGCTCTTGCCCGTCCACTCCCCTGCAGTTGGTTTGAAGTTGAATTACTGCCTTAGAGAAAGCCATCAGCACCTGGCCTTTGAGGGGATGCAGCAGAATACAGATGGTGAAGAAAGGAAAAATGTAAAGGAAAGTGGGTATCCTTTAAAAGTTTCAAATGATCCTTTCAGCAAAAGAAGGTAAATCCCATGCAGATGACATTGGTTGTGAGAAGGCTTAGATCACTAATTGAGGCTTTGGAAGTGTCCTTTGACATGGAGGAGGAGCTGGCTGTGTGTGTCTTAGGGCTTGCAGAGACCAGATAGATGAACTGGGTTTGGTTTGTGTTTTCTGTTTCTCCTGTGGCTACAGTGACTGTGTTGGTTTCTCAGCCCACCAAGCCCCTGAGCAAACGTCAGAGGTCCACACCAACCAAACTGCTCCATGACAGGGTCTTTATTTCACCTTAAAATTGGGGTGAGAATTTTAGGAAAAGAAGGAGGTGGTCTTGAAACATGGATTAGTTAAAAATTCGTGTTTGAGCAAAGGACATTTACAGAATTAACACTGTTGACCTTTTAATGTAAGCCCTCTGTTCCCTACAGAGAGCCCAGAGTGTGCATTTAGTCAGCTCGTGTCTGTAATCAGGTTCAGTGGCCATATGGCTGCTTGGATACCACAGCACTGGTAGGAGTTTGGGGATCCTTGTGAGGAGAAAATTTGATTTTAGAATTTTAGATTCTAAAAAGAACCCTTGTGAGGAGAAGCTTTGATTTTAGAAGCTTATACAATTCAAAAAGTCAGATATGTCTGACTGCTGACAGTTTTAATTTGTAGAACACCTTCTCTTATATTTAGGCACAAATGTAGATCTAAATTTTCTTATACCTGGTTATTTTGAATATGAAATTCTCCTATTTTTCATAGTGAGGAGGACCCATGAGGACCTGTTAGACTTAGTTGATTGTGAGATGATGGTTGAGTGGCTGTTATTGAAGGTGCTGTTGTGTTTTGACATTTATACCTATTTTCTCATCTCAGTTAGGCCTGTTCCTTTGATTTTGCTGCCTGCTTTTCTAAGTTTTTCTTGACTGTTTGGATAGGTCTTTTCAAAGTAGTGTTTATATCCAGCTGGCTTAGACCAAATGATGGCAGGGCCCTGCTGCTGTTCCTATAGATTTGCTTCAGCACTGTAAGAATAAGATAAATAATCTAAAAGGTATGTTAAACTGATTTTTACATTCATGAAACTGTACATATGCAGTCTGAGTAGGGAATGTAGATAGGAAAGGTTTCATTATGTCTCTCGTCTTTTTCCTTGCCTACTGCCCTACATTTCACAGGAGTGCAGTGAACTTTGCTGGCTGTGGAAGCTGCCAATTCCCCAGAGAGAAATGCCTGCAGGGCTCCCTGCCTCTTCACTGCCCTGCTGTTGTAGCTGTTATAAGCATGATTTCAACCTAATATTGTTATTTTACCCGCTAGATAAATTTCAACATTTCATTATAATGAATATTTAGACTACGTAGATATGTATTTTATGATTTTTTTTTTGTTAATATTGCAGAGGAATGGATAATATTTTCAAGAGTAATTGCTTAACTTAGTCTTCTGTGTCATGGAATTTATAGAAGCTTATAGAATTCAATTTAAAAAATGAAAATGACATTTGGAGTTCATTTGAAAAAATAATCTTTTGCTCTAACTTTCACTCTGACTCTGATCTCCTGTTTTATCACTGCTCTATTCTCATTTCAGAATAATTATTCTCAACTCTACCTGGTGGAAGAAATCTAGGTCCTTTTTTCAACTGAGCAGCAATAATTCTCTTTATTATAGGTAAATCTAGCTATTGAAGTAGTCTTAGCAGAGAAGGAGAAGTATTTTAAGTTCTCCTTAAAAGTTCTTCTCTTTGAGTTTTGAAAATGTGTGGTATTTCATGTAGCTGTGATCTGTGAAGAGATCTGTGTGGCAAGAAGCCACTGCTATGCAGGTTGATGTAATGCCCTTTATAATTATTGCAAAGTTTAGCATTTTTGTAAATTGTAAGTAAAATATTTTTATATTTATGATAACAGTTATTTGGAAAAGTTAGAATGGCAAAGTTTTGGCACACATAAACCACAAGTATTTTGCAGACAAAGATGCATATCTGGACCACTTGTGCATTTTAATTATGCAAGATGCAAGGAATCAACAGACTCCTCCAGCTCCATCCTTCTGCAGTTTAGAGGGTTTAACAAATCAAATTCATTTCACAAAGCTGCTTAAAGTTGTCTTTGATGTGCAAACGTTTGGAAACAGTGAATATCTTGTTATGTTCTTGTTGAAGCACTAATCAGCTAAAGGACAGACACGTGTTTTGTCACAGGAACAAACAAAGTTCCTCAGCTTGATGGATCAGAGGGAAAGATACAGGGTCTGACAGCTGTAGACTTCTAAAAGAGGCTGGACTAAAATGGAATTTTACAAAACAAGAGCCTCTGCTGTTGTGATAATCTGTTTTCATCTAAATAGCAACATTTGCGCCAAAGACGTCTCTGAAACTGACATTTTAAACAGGAGATCTGTGTGCTTGCATTTGAACAGTAATGTACTAGAGCTAGAAAATCTCTAGAAAGATCTAAAATTTGATTTTGTTTTATGTCAGGAGAATATAAATGAGAAAGACAAGAAATTAGAATGTTGAAGATATATAATAAAAATATTAAGTGGAAGCACAGTGCTGAGGAAGCTTTCATGATGCCACATTTACATTACATTGACCAGGGTTAAGCTCTAGGGCTAAGATTAAAATATTCATCTAGTTTTGAAAAAACATGATTTTTACACTAAATGTGTTCTTCAGAGTAATTAAACTTTTCTCTTCTTCTTTTTTCTTCTGTAAAATTCTTATTCCTGAGGTAATTAACCCCAAATTTAATGCAAACTTTACAGTGGTTCAGAGTCACTGGGTTTCAGCAGTGCCACCGAGATACAAATCACATCTGTAGGCCAGCATTTGGACAGTGGTGCTGTATAGCAACTTTCAAGAAAAGAACAAGAAATTCATTCTTTTGTCATCTTAAAAACTCTTTACAGTGTGTGAGAGTTGGGATTTCTGATGCAATCTGGCAGAAGAGAGGGTAAACTCCTGCATTTCCATGCAATGTACTTATTCAGCATAAATATAATGTAGTATTTTGGATTTTTCCTCCCCCAAAAGAATGAGTTAGAATATATTGTTCTCCAGTATGAGATTTTTAAAAACATCCTGCATATTTCTGAAATTTTCTGTCAATCATTTCACAACATCCAGAAAAAGAGACCTAATAAAAACTGGCAGCTGAAAACTAATATTCCAAACTCTCATCACCTAATTAATTTTCTCATTTGTATTCTAAGTGCAATCCCAACTCATATGGACTTCAGCCAGGGAACTCAACAATAAATTGTTCATTTAAAATTTCTAACAGTAAGAAAATATTGAAAGACTGGGAATAAACAATATAACCTTGGATGAATCAGTCTGAAAATTCTACATTTGCAAGTATGCAAGAGACTGGCCATCATTTTAAAATAGTGATAAAACCACAGCAACTTTGATTGCTTTGTATTTTAGGACAAATTGAATTGCCCTTCACACCTCTTAGCTTAACTTTAGACTTTCAGAATTTACTGTTGTTTTTTTTTTCCTTCCTTACATCTTTAATCATATCAGACAAGCCAATTGTTCATCTTGCTCTTAAAATTTAATATTGCTTACATTAAATGATTTATACAGAGACTGAGCCACCTACAAGTCATTATTTTAATCTGCAGATACTGAATTCAGTAACAAGTTTTTTTTTTACATGCTGACGTACCTGTAAGGTGCAACTAATGAGATCTATCAGAACACATCAAAGGAACTAATTCCCTAAATACTGAAGTACTTTAGAAACTCCTTGAGACATTACCTGCATCACTAAATATCTGTAAAACTCCAGCACTACAACCCATTTAATTGCAGATTGTCAGTAGCCTGTGTTCTTACTTTCCCTTGTGAAATCCCATTCATTTAATTATCCAGTGTATAAAATTTATACTCATTTATGTCCATGATACCTGGAATTATGTTTATCAGGAAACTTGTTCATACAATTTCTGCCTTGGTAACTTTTACACAGTATTTTTTCTCACATTGTTTTGTTTGATTAAACAATGTATTTGTGAGAGCAGCATTGTGCTGGGTGGTTGTGTGACACCACAAAAATATACCCACAAACAGTACATCTTCTGCCATAGAAAGGAAAAAAATCACCTCACTTTTTCTAAGATGCTGCTTGGTGTGGAAATTGAAAAATTGCTTGAAACTCTGCTAAGAATGGAAAGTAAATGAAATGGAAATACAATATATTATAATGAGACAGATGTGAGCTCATTTTCCCAGTGCAGGTTCATGGACTGTGCATTCACTTGGTCTGCCTGACATTTAAATTTGAGTAAATTCAGTGGTTTATAAGAAAAGCATCTGTTGTTGGAATGACAATAGCAAGCAAAAGGAATCTAATTGTTAATAGGTATTACAGCAGAATGTCAATGAAGGGGCTCCCATTGTGCAGAGATCCTGTCACCAGGCTGGCTGTGAAATTGGGCAGCTCATCAGGGAATACAACACATTAGTGAGCAATTCAGCTGTGACTGAGTGTGTGCATTAAAACATGGGCATAGAAAAGTTTCCAGTGCCATAAATCAAGAACAGAGTTGATACACAACACATTCATGGGGGGAATATCATTCAAATTACTATGCTTTACTTCTACTACTAACTTTAGCCTTCAATCACATTAGGCTCAGCATTTAATTTTTTATAACTATATTCCTTCTATTATCACATTTTCAGTCCCCTCTAATACAGGAAAAAACCTTGAATTTTGCTGTATATTCAACCTGAGCAAGCTGTAAAACCTGCATCTTTATGGCTTCGGCTTTAAGATCTCTATTTGGGCATGTTCAGCCACTGAATAGTGAGGGTTGCTGCTAATGACTTTTAATTAAATCAAAAAGCTTTAAGATCATAAACCTGCTGACTTCATTTCCTTTTCCAGTGCACTTCAAAAAAGTAATTACTGTACTGCAGATACAGGCAAATATTGCAAAAATACCCTCCAGATACAACTCAAAATTAAGACTTCTGGTAATGAATAAAGTCAGTTATGTTTTTCAGTTAAGAAATGAACCAAAAATTAGTATAGTCTTCAAAACACATTTCAGAATTTTATTTCTCTTCTATTTTTAAATAAAAACCCATAAGACCCTGCATTTTCAGGCTTGAAGAGCATTAAATGTAAATCCAGTTTTCCTTTTTCATGATTGCTTTCAATTCTCTGCAGCAAATATAGGGTCTGTAGTGAGTTTTGAGTCTTTATATTTGATATACCTTGGTTTTTCTTCATCATTAAAATTAGATGAAGAACCTTGGAGAAACTATAGAGGACAAACAGAACAATGGTCACAGGGGCCACAAAAAGTAAAGACCAAAAGGATGAAGAACAAAATAAGAGAGATTACTTTTCTGGTAATTTAATGTCATCTCCAACCTCTTCTGTGTCTCTCCCTCACCAACTTGTTTTTTAAATCTATTTTTCTTTTTGGCACCTCCTACCCTCTCTGGTGCTTGCATGAGTGTTTTTGCCCAAACTCAGAATGCAGAAACTTGAGATTTTCTTCTGCGTACAGGAGCATAACTAAGCATTCAATCTGTGAAGTCAAGGTGCAAGGATATTCTGGTAGCTGAATATCCACTAATTGTGTTGCACTTTCTTCTACTCCTCCTTGAATATTCACAACAGATAAAATAATCAGTTAAAAAAATCCTGTATTTTTTTCTATAAATTGCTTTAATCCATGTATTTACTGCTTTCTTTTGTAGAAAGTTTATATAAAGCTAACAAAGCTTTTGTGCGGGGTTGTTTTTGAATTGAGACAACAATATTTTGGAGGCAGCGGTGTGAAATGCTCTTTTAGTACATAGCAACTGAAAAGAAACTTCTTCAGAAGGTCAAGAATCAGGACAGTCATTGCTGGAGACTAAATAGACCAGTTATTCTTTTTTTTTTTTCCCCTCAGTTGTACTTTTACAGGTAGCCCAGAGCAAATGTGTTAAAAACCATAAAATGTACAATCCTGGCTGCCCCTCCCCAGATCTCTGAGCCTGTAACAGCAGAGGCTTCCTGAGGCAGGAGCTGTTTTTTATGTCTTTAGGAGCCTCAGAGGATTTCTGTTCCTGACCTGGGCACCTTCCCTGTGAATGCTATAAAGCATCAGCGACCACAGTGTCCTGTGACAAGGATTTACACAGCACAGCTACACCTGCACCAAGGGCAAATCCTCCTGTTTGTTACAGCCTGCCCTTGCTGGGCTGGAAGAGGAGGAACAGGGGCCAATCCACCTCTTCCCCTGCCCATGAAGGGCTCTGTGGGTGTTTCTAGGCTGTCTCGACGTCTGAAATACTGAATTTTGACACAGAAATGTGTTTTTGTGTGGGGATCAGCACAGTGAGTCTTGGAGGCAAAGCAGTTCTTTGTGGAGAGTGTCAGGGCCAACATTATGGATCATCACTTTGGGGTGATCCTGCACAGGAGGCAGCACTGGGGGATGCTCAAAAGGCTTCTCCTCACAGTGCAGCTTCCCCAAACCCCTGTCTGTGTGATCTGCTCACACCAGTGAGATGAAGATCCTTCAGCTGTAAGAAATCCTGCTCTGCACAGGAGAAACTCTGTTTGCTTCATTGCAATTCCAAAATGTAATTATCTAGAAAGAAGAGCCACTGTGTCCCAGTGTTACACCTTCCATTTGCACAGATGAATATAAATGTGAATGTCTTGTACCTTGTGGTGTCCTGCTAAGTTTGGCAGTCACTTGAGGTTTTATTATGTTTTAGGGGTTTTTTTCTGTGTTTTTTTTTTTTAGGAGAGCTGAATTAGTCATTCATTTAAAATGCAAGAGAAGAGGTGAGAGATGCAGGTTTGCAGTTAATATTCATTTTATATCAGTTTGTGAGGAGATTAATAATTTGGTTGGGATTCAAAACACACTAGAATGTGGAGAAGTACAAAGGATATTTAGAAAATAACAACACAGATAGATTGTTCTGACATTTATTATTTATGTTCTTGTTTCTAAAATTCTTACTCTTTAAATCAGTTTGGGTTTTGTATTTGCACATGAAGAAGTCACCTGTGGACTGGGGCTGTTGGAACCTGCTGTGATGGAGGGATTTGGAGGAAACTTTTAGGGAACTAGAATATCTCCATTCTATTGTGATGTAGCTGACAGAGAGCGAGCAGAACACCCAGGATCCCTGTGCTGTGGGATGTCAGGGATGTTGGAGACTGGGAAAGGAATATAATTTATTGTAATTGCTACCTGAGCAGTACAGATATCTTCTGCAACTGCTGCTTGTCTTTTCCTCAGCAGCAGCACTGATAACCACACTTCATCTGTCATCTAAGGCTTGTTTCATTGAAAATATTCAGGTAGTGTTGGACTTCAGTTTGGCAGCAATTACTGAGAGAATACTGATCCCCTCTAAAACATTTAAATATTAGAATTTTGTATTAAGCTACTGATCAGCTGAATAGCAAGAAAACAAGACCTGTACTAGACTAGACCAGGAGGGGCTATCTGAAAATTTAAATATTCTACTTAGGAAAAATATATATTCTACTTAGCAAAAATACATATCATAGAAATCTTTTTTTAAAAAAATATGATAATGTTTCAATTAGTTGTTTATACTTAAACTCTCCCCTGTTCATGCTCTACAGAAAAGTTATTTTTCCCCTTTAGTTTTCAAAATTTTTCTTAAATTATAGTTTGGTTTTACTTTAATATGTGGTTTTGACTTTGTTTCCAAGAAGTACTTTTTTACTTGTGCCACCTTTCCCTTTTTTCTCCACCCCATTCCTAGAAATAATAGAGTTGGAGGAGAGGCCGCAATAATGTTTGCTACTTACACAGCTTGTGGGTTTTTTGTCTAGTGAAAATTGGTAGAAACATTTTAGTAGAGATATTTGGATCCTTTTATCTTTCTGTGTTGAAAACATTTTGCCCAGCTAGACTATAATTTTAAAAAATTGAAATGCATGATAAAAGCTATATACATAATTGCTATGTATAGGGAGTAATCTAAGCTCTCTAGAAATGTGTGTTTAGTACCTTGGTAATATCTGAGGAATAAATATATTATTATTAAATCTTTTGAATTTGTGTTAACATCTTTGAAAGTATCTAGGGCCAGTGTTGGAAAGGGCATTCTGAGCTTTCCAATAGTGTCATGGACCAAAATCAATTTGCATAAACATCACTCCTTACCAAGCATTTTGGCTGCAGATGTCTCTAGAAACTTCTGCTTTCCCAAAGGAGTATGTGCAATAACAAATTTCTGCAACTGAAATTATGAAAGAAAAGGGACTGTTATTCTATAGGAGGAATGCAAATATTGTAATTGGCTTTTTGTATTCAAATATTTTCACAGAAATGCAGTAATAGCCCTGCCCTTGTAGGATGTAAACATCTCTGCCCTGGAGTTGCCTGCACAGGTGATGGTGAGGTGAGTTTTCCTCTGCTCCACCTCACTCCTGTGGGCTATCTCCTTTTGCTGATAAAGAAACTTAGACTTTCTTTATGCATCCTTGGTCTTGCTGGGAGCTGCCACCAGGGAGAATGGAGCAGAGACTTCCAAGGTGGTGCTCAGCTCTGGGTACTGCATGGCTGCAGAGTTGCTGTTTCCTGAAGCGAGTTCTGTGTGGTGAGGCAACGTCACAAAAGCATCCTCTGAGAGCAGCAATGTGCAGATAGCCAGGGCTTCCCAGTGCTGGCAAAAGCTGGATTTCTTTTTGAATGTATTTCAATTGACTTCTAAAACCATTTACACCACAGGATTAGTCTGCTCAGCTGTGCCATCAGCCTGAAACATCAGCAAGTAGTAAAGTAAAATGAGGTCTGTGCATGAATGGGCATTTGCGAATTTGGCATATAACCTTTGAGTATTGTGAGGGGTTTTTTTACCCATTTATCCCCAAACATACATAATTCACTCTTTCCAGAAAAATTATGCAGTGCTCACTCTCATTAACTACTCACTCCCAGCTTTACTTCCATGGAAAGCAAGCTCCATTAAACGCTCAATGGTGTTTATGGGAAGCAGAGGCAAAAACCAGGCTGGTAGGGGGTGTTCTCTTCTTGGCTGCACAAACTGTACTAGGTTCAGTGCAGAAAATGGAAAGGGCTGTTTAAAAAAAAAAAAAAAGGTATTTATCTTTGTTTTAAGCAATTTAATGGTAATAGTCATTCACAAATATCTGTAACATATCAATTGGTGGTGTGCATGTAGCTGTAAGAGAAGAACTTGGATCACCTGGCTATAACATCATTTGCCAGGTTTAGATGCCATGAGTGAGAATTATTTGTGGCTGTCCTTTTTTGGTAAGAAAATAAAACAGCTGCTAGTGAGCAGTCAGGTACAGCATTAGTTGGGATGTTAAGGAAAAAGGAGTAGCTACCGCATAATGTTGGCTTAAATTCTTCCAAATCTTTTTGAAAGGGATTTATAAATGGGTTGGAAACTGAAGCAGTAAGTTTCAAGTGACTTTGCTGGAATGAAAAGGATGGGTTCAGCAGTGTTTAAATAGCTGGACTCTATTGCTTCATGGGTTGCCAGAGCAAGCTGGGAGAGAAGATATTTTAGGAAACATTTAGGCTCAGTTTGAAACTGTGCAACACCACAGACAATACTTTGATTCTGACAGTGATTAGAAAAGATAATAATTGCAATTACAACAATTGCAAATGAAATTTTTTGAGAATGAGGATTGTTTTGGGGAGGTTTTCTGAAAAGCTGAGACCTTGGATAAATAGTGATTTGGCCATATGAGAATTTTCAGCTTGATAGTGTAAAATGTGAATGTCAGTTCAATAAAGGGAAAAAGCCACCACAGGCATCACAGATATCATCTTTCCTGGCATGGTTATTCCACACCACAGCGAGTTACTCACTCCAGTGTCTTTAGCCAAGCAGTAGAGTAGAGCTAAAAAAAGATCCCATTGTCCAGTGCTGGAAGCATAACTGAGTACAAGTGGAAATCACTGGATCAGGGAGACTTGGCTTGAAAGCTGTTAACCAACCTGCCAACAAATGTGTCCTTTCACACTCTCTGATCCCCAGTACTCCCATGAAATGGGGCAGTATTCATAACAATTGAAAGCTGAGAACAGGACAGTTATTACTGCTGCCCTCTTTTCTCCATCATAGAGATAATAACTGGTGCCTTCAGTGGGACAGGGCAGGTGCCAGCTGTCCCCTGGCAAATGCTGCTGCAGACAAATCCTGAGGGGTTGACAGCAGCCAGGAGCACTTCAGAGCTTCTTCCTGGGCAGTGCCTTGAGATGGAGTGGAGGTAGCAGGTGTAGCCATAACTGGGGGCTTTCTGGTAGGGTGATGAAATGATTTTTGTAGTTTTGCAAGGTGTAAATGGCTGGAAACAGGAGCAGAGCTTTCAGCTGGTGAAGAGAGGGCAGGTGGAGGTGCCTCCTATGACTTCCATCCTGTCTTGTTGCTGAGTGCCTGGGGACTGGGTGGAAACACCTGAATCCTCACCTTTGGGTGAGGTGGACTACCACAGCTGAGGAGAGAAAGCACAGCATGAGATATCAGAAACAAACTTGGGATGGCAAAGCTGAACAGCAGGGAAAATCACATAATTTCCAAATGTGATAAAGGAGAGCGAGGAAGCTTTTAGAAGATATTGAAAAATATCAGGGTTTTGACAAGCTGATGAAAAAGCTGAAGATGTTGCTGCTGAGGGTGGGGGATATCTGGGATCACACAGAAAGTGCCCCAGTAGAGAGTAGGACTGCTGAGCTTGCTGTGTTAAGCTGCTACTGTAAATAAAAAGCTGTGTGTGAGTAAAGTACCGAGTGAGTGCAGAGGGGTGAAGTGTGGAACACTGAGCACTGCAGGATATTAGAACAGACTCCAGGCAAGGTGGGAGACAGCACTAAACATTAATGGACTGTTGAGATGGAGAAGAGGAATACACAATGAGGTGAAAGCCAGACCGAGGGAAGTTTGAATAGCGAGGAATTTCCAGGAAAAGGTCAATTTTAGAGACACACAAGAATTAACCTGGAGAAATGCTTTGTTGTACTCTAATTATGGCCAGTAGACTGTGTTCAGGTGATAGTGCATGTTCTGTTTCTGGTGATGGGCATGATTGCACAGCTTGCTGTAAATTATCATGACTTACATAAGTACAAAATTCATCTATTGCCTGATTGAAGGTCTTTGGGCACCAGCTTTCAAGAAATCACAGAGAAGAGCAGGCCTTATGTCTGGTCCTGTCCCTACTCTGTGCTCTCTTCACACAAAACCTGAACAGAGGATGAATTTACTGCATTGTATTTGCTCTTTGTTCCAGGATCCAACTATTTCTTTCATCCAATTGATCTTAAATTCCCATTAGTTACTAGTGCAAAAAGTATGTCATAATTATGCAAACACAAAGCTGAATTTTCATCTTGATATTTTGTCCATATAACAATTCCTCTGGTAATTGCTTTCACACTATCTTTTAAAATTGGGAAATAAACATGAAATAAAAACTACACCACTCCTCTCTTTCATATCTGCAGTCTAATCAAAGGTCAATAGCATGTCCTGGTGGTTAAATAGCTGCTAGAGGTGAAATAGCTGTTTTATTACTACAATAATTTGACTTGCTTATGCCAAGAAACGTGGCTTGGTAAATGTTCCCTCAGTTACAACAGTTACAAACTGCTCTATTTTCTCATGAAATACATGGAAAAAATGTCTGAAGTTGAGAAACCAGTTAGAAGAAAGTTTTCTGCTGAAAATCCTGAGAAGTTTTCTTTGAAAAATATCTTTTGGAAAATAAAATGTTGCACTGTATGATCTCTTGTGGGGAATGTGGTTTCTGTAGACAAGAGATGGATGTTTCAGGCTGCCCCTGCCACTGGCACTCTGGGATACTCCATACATCTCAAAGCAACACACACATGTGAAACTATGGCATGAAAAAAAAGAATTTTTAGGTTTTTTAGTATAAAATTAAGCCTACTAAGTGATTGCATTTTTCAGTTTGGAGACATTTAATTAGACACCTTCTTTGGGATCACTGACACTGCTTTTATCTGCTTGATTGTTAAAATTTTATTATAATGAGGTGTCACACCATGAAAGCTCTTCTGCAACAGACCTTAACTATTACTATCAGATTTAAAAATTAATTTCTAGAAACTAATGCTAACCAGGCTGTTGAATATTCTTAAAGTTCCAAAGAGTAAACAATTCTCATGGTAGCACTTCTGTTGCCATAATATTAATTAATTTCTAAGCAGTATACAGCATGTTGTAACATGAAGAGATGATCTGGTGTTGTAAAAAACATAAATACAGGCTGAAAACACTTTGCAATAGTGTATATTCTAAGTAATTCAGCTCTTTCAAGCAACACATTTGCATTATGATGCTTGTCATGGAAAGAAACTCTGATTTAGTATGTGGGCACAATGGAGTTAAAATGAGAAAATACATTTTTAAGTACATGGTAGCATTCACAGACAACTGGGAGGCTGGCACTTAATCTGCAAGTCCTGCTCCTTCTTGCCAGATCAGCTAAGGAGATACTGTATGAAGTGGCTGTTGAATTACATGCTTTAGCAGTCTTTGTAATTGAAATGGTCACACGTAATAACTGTATCATGTCTGGATACTCTGTGTCTAATGCAGAGCTGGGATAAATTTTGATTTGTCTTGTATAGTTCATGCTTTTTGCTTGAATACTAAAGTATTCATGAAGAAGTGGAGTATTACACCCCCCAATAAGTATCATAAAGTTTTGTTGTTGCTACTGTTATTTGTTTTGCTTTCATTTTTTTTAAGAATTTTTTTTTGGTTTTTTTTTGGTTTTTTTGTTTGTTTGTTTTTGTTTTTGTTTTTTTGTTTTCAAGTCTTGAGAAATTTAATCCAAAATACCACATGAGAAACTACCGAAGTAGATCTGGGCAGCTGTGGTGACAAGTTAAAGGAGGTAGTTTCTTTGCACTGTACTGGGAATTGGAAGGTTCTAATTAACTGTCAAATGTAGAGGTTCCTTATCAGTCCCTGGAACTTCAGTGGGGCCCCAGTGCTGGGGTGTTCCAGGTGTTGTGGGCACAGAGAACCCTCTGAGCTGGCACCTGGGAATAGCTGTGGGGCAGAGATGGGCTTCACCCACCTGTGTGACAGTGGAGTTCTCTGTGTCTATTTTAGCCTGTTTATTCATGTCCCTGTGTCCCAGTTCTGTGAGACCTACGAGAAGCAAGGAAGAAGTTAATTACAGACAGGAGCAACAGGGTAACCTCTTCCCCAGCTCAGCAGAGCTGCAGGCTGATGCAGCAGTTTATCAGGCTGCAGGGCCCCAGAAACACAGCTTGTAACAATAAAAGAACGAGATGCAGGCTAAAGAAATGGGACTTGTGGATTGTTTTATTCCAAACTTTCATCTTTTGTCACAGTCTCTCTTTATTCTAATGTCTATTGATTGTACCTTGCTGTGTTATCCCTTACCTGCTTTTTCTTTCTTTCCCACGTCTATTTATTTTTTTTCAATTGATATACATGGTTTTGAAACAAGCTCTTCCTTGTCCTTCTGTATTGGTGCAAAATAGAATATTGGAAAAGCAGAGAGCATGTGCAGGGCTTTCCTTTCTCTGAATCTGTACCACCAAAGGGTTGGATTACAGACATTTCTGTAGGCAGATCTGCCTCTCTAGTTATCAGAGGGCAAAGTGAAGGCAGATGATTGTGAAATTGTGTCCCAGGGAATAGTGGTGAAACATCATCTGTTTCATATTAATGCTGAATTCACAATCCCAGCATTAGTTATTGGCTTCTAATAAATATAACAAAGGCAGACATCATCACCCCTGTACCAGCTATATCAGCCTCTGAGGAGTCTTTCTAGTACTGCTTTTCTGTTCTTCAGCTATTTTTGCAATTTTTTGAGAAATATATGAATTCAGCAGGGGAAATGTCTAACCTAGTGTGGGTGTCTGTTGCATGTCAGCACATCTGGTTGCAGTGGATTATTTGCCACTGCAATGTTATCATGAGAGAGAGGAAGGAGCCCCTGTATTTAGGCACCTGAAAATCCCCATGTCACACTGACTTGTGGCTGGACTCTCAGCTGAGGCAAATAGATGGTCCAGGATATTTTTTTACTTTTGTGCTCTGAAGTTGTAATTTTTTTCTCTGATCAAGGCACAAAGAGAGATCTTTGTTAATGAAGATTTGTGAGGTCACTGTAGTGGCATCCCCTGATCAGACCAGTACAAATGGAATAGGAGATATGAGTGAACTCTGATGACTCTTTGTTTCATGTGAACATCATCTGTGCTGTGTTTTCTACAAATGTTTTACAGTTTTTTTTCCCTGCATCTAGAAGAGTCCTGTGAAGACAGCACAGTGTTGTCCTCAAATGCCTTTGGAAGTCAAAAGACGCTTTGAAGCTTTTTGTGGTCAAATAGCTTTAATTTTATGTGTTAATTCCTTTCATTTATGTTTATTCTGCCTATATGTGAATATAAATGCAAATTGAATGGAAACTAAAGTATTCAAAATGAAAGTTGAAATGGAACATTTCTGCCTTGTTCAATTGACAAGATAAAAATTATTCATTTCACCCATTTCCTCTGCAAGAGGTTCTTGATTTGATCAGATTTGATCAAATTCTTCTATGGAAAATTATTCCATTCATTTTTTTCTAACTGTGATTTCAGCTGTGAATACTGCAAAAGTATTGAAAAGCTCCAGAATATAAAATCTGTCTCTAATACTGTTTTAATATGATGGGATATTAGAGCTAGAGAATAGTTTCTTTAGAAGGGCTGGGGAAGAGTATTTGAGATATATAAAGTGACAGGTAAACCTCTTCCACATCAGAAACTAGTGCAAAATTCTGTTGGAATACCATGAAGTTAAGGTTAATTTACATTTATTGTTATCTGATGTGGTTAGGGTTCTTGTGCAAAGTATGTGGTTCTTTGCTTTGTTCATTTCCTGAATACACATTTCCTCAGGTCACCCATAGGAAATGGATTTAGAAGTTCAGAGTATTGTATTTCTTAAACAAAAAGAGCAGCTGTGTAAACTGGTAACATTAGCTGGTTCTTATCTTCTGGATTCAGGTTATAAGGCATATATTTTTTATTTACGTTTTTATAATTTATATAATATATTTGTATTTATATACTAGATCCATTGGGTTTTTTAAATAAACATTCCTGTGCTCAGCTTTGGGGACATTTGCATGCAGTATAGTCGCTGGCTTGATTAATGCTGGTTAGGAACCATCAAATATAAATCTTTATTCAGGATTGTTAGGAACTATAACCCCTGCCCCTTTCAGGTCAAATATTTCACAACACTCCAGTACAACTACAAAATTGTTCAGATTTCTGGAGCATATGTGAGGTCCCAAGATTTATTAGGCTCTGAATCTTGGGTACAGGCAAGTCATCCTGGGTAGATGTTGTCTGCTGAGGACTTTGAATGCTAGTGAAGGGAGAGGTCTGCACATCTTTACAAATATGGCTGGGAAATGACTACTGAACCCTTCTTCCCTGTCTTTGGTAGAAATGTTACCATCCTGTCTTGACATAGAATTATATTATTGCAACATGCTTAGAGAACAAGCAAAATCAAAACCCACCTTCCCTGTCTCTGCATCGTCCTACTGCTCTTCCCCCAGCTCTGTCTTCTAATTTCTCCTTTCTTACTGGTTTTCTACATTTAGAAATGTCTATTTCCTGTTGATCACTTCCTCCTATTATCTTAAACAGCTCCTTCATCTCTCAAAAATGTGCTGTTTTCTTTACATCAGTCCACTGGGTTAGGAAGATTTTGGTTCTGCTCTGGTGCTTTGGGACAGAGCAAACAGCAGCAATGACAGCTCAGCCCATTACAAAATCTTGACTCCCAGACAGATTCCTTTTTGTCCACAAAGACAAAAATGAACATGAACCTTGCTTTGTTCACTCCCTTTTATATTCCTTCCTTCAAAGTTTACCTGTGGGTTCATTAGAAAAAAGGATAAAAAAAAAAAATCAAAAAACCTTTGTGTGGAAAGATTCTGATCTAAAGTTGTTGGCACCTTCAAAGTGCTGCTGGCCAATGGTACTGATCTTTTCATGCAGACAAGGATAGATCTAGCTAATATTTAATTCCTAGAATACAAAGACTTCTGCATAATGGATAAGATGAATGCATTGCTTGTGATATTCATATCTTCCCTTATAGCAGCTTTCCAGCACCTAAAAGGGCCTACAAGGCAGCTGGAGAGGGAATTTTTCAGGGGCATGTAGTGATAGGACCGGGGTTGACAGTTTTAAACTGAAAGATTGCAGCTTTAGATTAGATATTATGAAGAAATTATTTAATGTGAGGGTGGTGAAGCACTGGAACAGGTTGCTCAGGGAAGCTATGGATGCCATCCATGGAAGTGGTGGGGCTGGATGGGGCATTGGTGGAGATGATTGTAAAGGAGCATTTTCCATCATCTTCATTTACTCCAGCCATTCTTGGAGTGGGAAAAAAATGTGTTTCAAGATGAGCAGTGATTCAAGTCTCTAGTGGTTTTAACTGAGAGGATGAGCTGCTACAAAGGTTTTATTTTCTGGGAGTGCTGCTGGAATTTCCTGTTCTGTGTGCCCACCTTGTCTTGCTGAGTCAGACCCTGTTCCCAGTGCATGGCTTTTAATGTTGGCACACCAGTCCTGCTGGCACAGGACAGTCCCTGAGCTGAGGTGTCACACAGCCAGAAAAACCCCAGCCAAGACTGTAAGGAAGGGGTCTCACTGTAATCATCACACTTTTCTGTGGAGCACATGGACTCTGTGCTGGACAAGGGCTGTTCAGACAAAATCTATCCACTATCAACCATCCTAATGATCACTTGGCTGGGAAGAGGGCTCTGTTGGCAATGCTCTCACACAATAATGTCAGCAGGCTGCACCATGCTATAGATAGCACCAAATGCCACTTTTTGTTTACCTCTTTGGAGAGGAAATGGTAGGAAAAGGCAATACAGGCTACATAATCCTGTCTTCTGCCCCTAAGGAGACTGATTCTGTGTGGGAGGACCCCAGATGGGCCAGGGCACAGAAAGGCCCTGTGGGTTCGTGCACGTGAAAAGACTGTGGATTTCCTTGTCTCACACATGGAAGAGCAGGATCTTTCATTGAGCTCTGATTATTTCACTCCTGCTGAAAGGAGAGAAGAGCCAGCCCTCATGTGCTGAGTCCCTCCCTTGGGGGTGAGTTATTTCACGTGCTCTCCTTTCCTGAACTCTTCCCATGGTACCAGATGGTGCTGGGGCCTCTTATCAGTGGCTGTGGACAAACTGTCCCTTCTGGCCTTTTCTGCACTTCCTGCAGTATCCAAAATGCATTTCTTAACATGCTGTGTCATAATTTTGGGGCTGCTTTTTTCTTCCCTTCTTAAGACCAGCAAACGAGCGCATTTAACCATGGAAGCAGGTACAAATACATTCCTGTTAGTGGGTAATAATGAAAAGTCAGAGAGATTAATGTGCTGTTGCTGTTTATTCAGTACTGCATTGCTTGTGACTAACTACAATGGATGAGACCTTCTTTCTGCCTCATTAAATAAGTTAATCATGTAAATCAGGAGAAAAAACATTTTGGGTAGTGAGAGTACAGGTTGAGCATCAGATATGCAGCTTTGACCACCATGTGTTAAAGGAGATTTGACAACATACAGGTGTCCCAACTACAAAACATTAACATCAGTCTTCTGTTATCTCTAAAGCAAATGAAAACAAAATTAAAAGGTCAAACTGGTGCTTGTTTCAATCAGGAGTACATGGCCACAGACTGGAATTTCTTTCAGGGAAAGAGGGGAACTCTAAAGGAAATGGAAGTTCTTGAAGATGACAATTTATGATGGACATTGTAATATATTCAGAAAACTTTCATGACTTTAAAATTACAAATCAAAAGTACAATTCATTATCTATAAGGTAGGATTTACTAAAAACTTCCTGATACTGCTCTCCTGGCTTACCAAAGTCATGCACAGATTTAAACTCTGGTTTTGACGGCAAGAGAACGAAAATGTAAATAGGGACATAATCTTGACAACCTGGGAAGGAATAGGAATAAAAATGTTTAGATTAAACCAGCAACAGCGATAAAGAAATGTAGCTCTCAGGATTAAAAGACAGAGTTAGGAAAACTCCACCATATTATCTGAACATTTGTTCAAAACACTTTTTAAGCCAAACAGAGCTGCTGAGACTGAAGAAATTTCAGGTTCCAGTAATGTTTTTTAATCAGACTCAGTGCTTGCATTTTGTGATTGCGGGTGGAATGGAAGAAGTTTAAAAAATATTGTTTTTCAGCTCCAGAACTGCTGAAATTTTTATTTTTGTCATCACAGGATTCTTAGTCCAGAGACTTCAGAAACCCTAACAACTGCATACTGTGATGCCAGGCCAAGAATAAAGTGGCTGTGGAGATAATTGTTAGAAGTTGGATCAAAGGATATAGAAATACTGGAAAAGTATTGCCTTCCTTCCTTTGTTTTCAATTAAAAATATAAAGTTAAATCCATTATGGGTGTCTTTTAGAGACAGCAGTGATCACAGGGGAAACAAATAAGGAGGCCTGCAAAAGGATATTGAGAAAATGGTAGCACATTATTGGCTGGAAGGAAATGAGTATGGATCTGAAGCAAAACTTGCTGAAATCAATGGAATATGCTCACTGGTTTCAGTGATATTTGAGTAAGGCTCAAGAGCTTGAGCTGATGTTACCTAATTAAGCTCCTGATGGCTTATTTGACCCAACGAATTGTACTGATGCTTCATTGCAGGAATAATACTGAGATTTAAAACAAAACATTCAATTCAAAACAGCCATGCCTTTGCAATAGGCTTAATCTACATTTCAAATCAGAAATCCCTATTTTTAGCATCAAAACCTGTTCTCCAACTTCTGAGTGGCACTGTAGCAGCTGGAGTTTGGCATTAATTTATTTGTTTTTACATCAAACAAAATTTGCATACAATTTGGTTATTGAAACTTTATATTAGATTAACTGTCATCAATTTTAGCCCCTATTTTCATATCTTTTAATTTCATAACAATAATAGATCAAAATTAATTTTGTCAGTGGGTAATAATGGGACAATTGCAAGTTTTTTAAAGTTCTGTCCTAGACTGGAGTCAGTAAATCCCTGGAGGTTTTGTTTTAACTGCCTCATTTTGGCCTGGATGTTTTAGGTTTGGGAAAGTTTTGATTTTGTAGCTTTCAGCTTCAATGTGGGAAAAGTCAAAAGGAAAAATAGAAACTGGGGCCAATCAAGTACCAGCTTACCTTCCACTGTGGCTGTGGTCAAACCTATCCCCTTTTCTTAATTTCATTTTGCTGGGGTTTGGATTTGTCTGAGAAGAGAACCTATCCCAAAATAAATAAGAGGTGAGGCTGTGTAAGAACCCCTGTCCTGATGACATTTCTATTCAAGGTGGTAGAAAAGTGGCCACAACACCTCAGCTTATGACATTTGTAGTATTGGAGGCAGAAATGTTTTCAAACCAGTTATTGACATTTTGACATTCCTGAAACTAATCCTTAGCTTCATTTCCTTCCTAGCGACATTTTTTTTAAACTGATAATTGAAACAATATACAACTCTATTTTCTACAGTAAAAATAGGTGCAGATAGGATATTTTCTTCTGTTACTATCTTGTAGCAGTGCATGCTGCAATACATTATATGGCTTCCAATGACAAAAAAATTATGTTTTCAATTTGGTAAGTCGTTTTCAATTGAAAATATAATGCATTCCTACATAAGACGTATTGCTCTGTGGCAGGCTGTAAGTATCAGGGAAGACCTACTATATCTGAAACAACATAATTAACACTCTTTGTTCATGATAGGCAAATAAACAACCAAGGCAGGCCTTTTCCAGTGATGGATAGCATCTTTATTAAAGAATTAATCTAGATCTTAAAGCAGGATCTATCTAGTACATAAATCAGGGCCTTGTGGTTCCATTTATGGTTTCTTTTACAACCCAAGTGTTGTTTATTGCCATATAACCCCGTAATTCATTGTTGAGGGATGCCAAGCCTTTGTCTTCTCTCTGCTCTCACTGCAGATGGAGACACTTTTAGTTCACAGCACCAACACTGATTTCCTCTGTTCTTAGCAAGTGGTTTGAATTCTTGCTATCTAATGTCAATGGTATAACTGTATTGAGAAGGTTTAAGTTGTGCTGATGAAATGTATTTATGTATGTGAAGTATTTATTTTCCTCAAACCATATACAAAGTCAGGATTGCCCTGCCAGAGAGCTGCACTTGTCCTCCTGAGATGCTCAAGTTTGGAAGAACGGAGGGGTTGCATGACAGTTGTAGTGATTTACTAGCTCATGTTTGGAGATGATGAGCCTAAATACACTGTTTCAGCTTTTTGGTAGCTGCCATGATCTGTGAAAACTCACCTGAGCACGTGGCCAACATGTTTAAATATTTTCCCTGAAAGACTTTTTCCTCACCTGCCTTAATTGCAAGATGGGCAATATTAGAGCACAATATTGAAAGCTGTATTTCAGCTTTCATTGCTCAGCAGCAGATCAAACAAAGGCACCATGTCAGATCATTGGATATGTGTATGTATGGTGAAATTGTATTTGTATAAATCTTGCAAAATGCTTTGGGGCCCAGAAAGGCTCTTAAATGCCTCATTTCTAGTTTAGAATATTCCTTGGATAAGGTTTGTAGGTTGTTTGGACTTTATTGAATTTATTATATTTGGCTGTGAGCAGACTGTTAGATTATTTACTTAAGAACTAAGTGATGTTTCTATGCCTTGATGTGCCGTGGATTATCTGATGATGTTTTTGTTTAAATAATTTTGAGATATGGGAGATACCTGCCTATGAGAGGTCACATCAGCTGTCCTTTCAGATTGTTGCCAAATGCACGTAGATACATCTGCAGGGATTACACTCTTGGACTGGAAAGTTTCCAGGAAAAACATAGCAGAGCTCTAATTTTTTAAAAAAATATGCTGGTAGTGTTTTAGTGAAAAACAAGATTTTAGAAGTTTGTTTACAAGATTCTCATGCAGATGCTTCTGCTCATTAGGAAATGTCAGCGTGGAAGTTTTTAGTCTACAAAGGTTGCAGATACATCAAGGAGAAGGAAATGGATTATTTAAGCATTGACAACAATGGAAAATCTGCAGTCTGCATAACCTCTTCAAAATTCTTATCAGCTTCCACTTCTCATTCTGCTTGGGATCTGGAGAGAAGGAATGTCCAAAGAAAGATAAAACCCTTTTAACAGAGAATTTTTTTGTTTGCATTTAGTTTTGAGAAGGCAGCGAGCAAGTGAAAACTCTAACTAATCTGGTAACTGTGGAGTAAATTGTGAGGTGGTTTTCACCAAAAATGAAGGAATAAGACTTTTATTCTGTACAGCCAAGATATGCTACTTTCCAAGAATATGGATGTGAGGCAACGTGTAACATTTTTAATATGAAAAGGCTCGTGATTCTCAAAAATCAGTAACTTTTATGATTTTATATTGTGGCATCAAACAAAATAAGGCCCAGATTTCTGAGATTAACAAGTGGATTCTGTATCATATGAGTTAAAGGTCATTTGTTTTGAGTAAAGGTGTGCAACATTGTCTTTTTTTCAAATAACACCTTCCTGGTTTGTGCACACTTTTCTAAATTCAAATATAGAATACCACAGTATTCTGTCAGAATCTGAGTTCACATCTGTTAAATGAGCATCAGGAGGTTTTGTGCTTCACCTTGATTTTTTCAAATTCAGTGGGCTTCTGCTTCAAATGCCTTACCTGGATGAGGTAACGACATGGGCACTTAGTGAATATTTGCATAGCAACACCTCTGCTTCCTGGTGATAAATGATTTCAGCATATTGAAATACAGCTAAATTTAAAAAATAATGGACCTCCCATTTTCTAAGGACTCGGAATTTTAATGAAATGCTGTCTGGTGAAAAAGTGATGTGCTGTAAAACCCTTGCTGTACTGAAACTAAGGAACACCAAAGCTGGAATAAAATTATCCATATAGATTTTTTAATAAGTTCAATAGCGTGTTTTCCTGCCTGTTTGAGAAAATAAATTTCTTGCTTTTCGTGCATCTTGTTTATATTACTTGGAATAAGGTATGTCACAGCTCAAGCAACATTATCTTCAATCAAGGAAGCAATAGCCATTTTTCCCCCTTAAATTACTGATGTAGAAGCATTCCCAATGAGAACTTGTGCAGTTAAACTGTACCCAGAAAATCACAACTGTCTCAAGTGGTGTTTGAAATGTCATATGCACAAATCAAGGTTCACCCAGATCATTATTCTGTAACAGGTTCTTTTCTGTGTCAACCTGGTGTGCAGGCTCTGTCCCTTTCCTGTTGTGACAAGTTTTGCAGGAGTACAGGATCCATCTGCTTGAGCCTGACTGCATCACCAAGGCCACACAAAGTATAAATAATACATTAGTGTGCAACGTGATAGGCACTGACAGTGGGGCTGGAAAAGTGGTATAAGTCTGAATGAGAAAGAAAACTTCAGTAGAGGGGAAGGCTAGCAAAGAACAGCTTCTTTCAGATTAAAAAAAACAAACAAACAAAACAATTACACTCTTTGGATTAAATAAAATTATTACAGTTCTTTTGTAAGAAGCTGTTTTAATTTCCATTTTGTTTCCATAAGTTGCTGCATAAATTGTATTTTCTCTATAAATTCTCTCTGGTTTGGGCTTTGCCTCCTGGGGTTTTCATTTATCAGACTTGTCATTTCTTGACTATTATCACAGATTGAAATGTACAGTAGACACCTGGAGGGTTTTACTTTTCCCATCCTTGGGCTTTGTAGAAATAGGACCATCTGGCCTGTAGGTCTGGAAGCATCAACATTCACTCATTAAATGTGTCTGAAGCCCTCACTTTCAATCTGCCTCATTTAGCTACCTTAGGACTGTAGTTAGGGGGTCTGTTGTTTTCACCTGTTGTTTACAAGCAGTTTAGATGTGTGCCTCAAACTCGAGGAAAACGTCTCCTACATCCATCTCAATCTTTGTGTTTTGGTACCCTTTGGCTGTTCCTGCCATGAGAATCTGGGCTTAAAGTGTGGTGGTACCTCCTGAATTTCATTCAACATAATCAGAAGCATTCAGCATTTCAGAAATATTATCAAATACAAAGGTTTTAAGAGGATTCTGCTGGGTTGTCTGATGGGAGCTTCTCAAGACACAAATGGGAGGGAAGTATTTGCTTCCAGTGACATTTGCTGGTGAAAGTCCACGTGGGATGTGCCTTTGCTATGTCTAACAGGGCTGAGGTGCAGAAAGGAATTCAAAGGGGAGAGCTCAGCTCTCTGGCTGTATCTGGGAAAGCAGCAAAATTTTCACATTGGAAGCAAAAGCATGTTCTAGGTGTGAATTAACTAAAGACTGTCATCTTGCAGAGTATTCCTGGGAGAAGTGAGACCCCAGAAAGGAGCTTTGTTTTATTAGCAGCGACTTACCTGCCTGTCAGGAAATGGTGACAGGCTGTAAAACCCCCTTCTATTTTGTGTGTGTCTGAGGAGTTGACAGCAGTTCATTTGTGAACTCAGCAATGATGTAATTGCACTGTCTTGCTAATGCAGTTTTTATTTTTTCTTCTCTCTGTAGTTGATAAATGCCTTTTAAAACTTTTAAATAAAAACAGGGAGTATAAAATTCCAAACAAAATACCAATATTATTAGCTTTGCCATGTGAATGAGTGTGTGCACTGAAGCTTTCTGTAAGAGCAACCATTATAGGCATTTGGGCCAAACTTGCTTCTATGGATGGAGAAAAAAACCCTCCTACATAAAAGAAAAAGAGCCTGAAAATGTGCTGTAGTGATGGAAGCATGAATAAGGATTTAGCTTAATCTGGAGGCTCTCAGGATCAATGAGAAATTTTGGTAGGAGCTTCTCTATAACATAGATCAGAGCACTTTTACTGAGGTGATGCCTATATTTTCACCACAGTAGTAGCTTTCATATCTGGGAATATTTAAGAGAGTCAGAATAAATATTGAGCTTCTCTTCCTTTCCTCATTTTGCCTGAAATTCATGCAGAACTATAATTCCCTGAAAGGAGATCTGCCAAAGCTTTGGAATGTGCAAACCATTCCTTTCTCTTTGTATACTTCAGGTCTCTTTTGATGTAATTTCTTGTTGCTTGTCCCATTTTCACTGAAGGGAAATAGCTCTCAAAATTAACATTTCATGAGTTTGTTCCAGCAGACCGTAAAATACACCATGACTATATGTAATAAATATTATTTGGTTCAGGCTTCTAAGTTGTTACAAGTATGCACCTTAATCATGCACCTTTTTTGTAAAACTCAGAGGAAGTGGGGGGAAGGTGAAGGTGTGGAGTTTTACCTCCATCTCCAGATAACCCCTTAGAAATATAATGAAGTGCCCTGTGGGTCAGCTCTGTAACCCAGCCCTGGTCCCACCAGCATTCCTGAGGAGCCTCTGCTGCACGTGTACAGCCCCTGTGGAAACTGCTGTGCCTCTGCAGAGCGACCTGACTTTTCCTTCCTCTGGAAAAGGCCATGAGCAAAGCCAGTGCTCTGCCCTTCAGCCTCACTCCATCAGGTGGCTCTGGGTCAATTTTCATATGAGCAAAAAGTAGGGTGGGTGGTGGGGCAAATTTATCAATTTACTTAGAAATATTATTTGGCAGTGGATTTCTTGACCCGAGTCAACAGTCTCTTCCTGATCATTCTGCCTTTTGCTGTTGTACATCTTTTTTTCCTCTGCTGTAACCTGCTCTCATGCAAGGATGTGTATGACACCTCAAGTGTAAGTGCTTGATGGAGAGGAGGTCACTGGGGGATGTGAAGAGGAAGGTGGAGGTGAAAAGGAGTCACTCCTCATGCAGCAGATGTCAGAAGTCTCTGTCCTTTACTTCCAGCTTCAGTGAAGTCTTTCTTCAGGCTGTCTCCAACTATAGCAAGCCTCTCTGTACAAGAAATACCTGTTCTGACTGCCAAAAACCAAAATATTTTTTATCCTGCTTGTTTAGTGACCCATAGCATCACTTGGTCTCTGAAGGAGAGAAAGAAACTCTTCTGCACAAAAGGATTTCCTTTAGTGCAGCACTCACAGCAACTCACAAAACTCAGCTGTGCTCTAACTCTCAAATTTGGGGCCAGCAATTAGGACAGCTCAGCTGGCAGGGATGTGGAGTTATTTCTCCTCTTCTTCTACAGTTATTAGTATTCAGTTTCTGTCTATCCATCTAAGTTAAATCCAGCAGGCAGGATGAAATGTTGGTGCTTTCTTCCAAATCAGTAAGTAAGGCACTCTCAGAGACGTGCATCACCTGCTGCCAGAGCCTGCAGACAGATCCCCAGCACAGCAAAGCACAGAGCTGAACAAAAGCTGTCATTTAACCCTGGTGATATCCTTGAGGGCTTCCTAGCTTCATAAAATGCATTTTGGCCTGTGTTATGATGATTTGGTACCTGAATGATCTGTGCACCTCAGGCAGCATTGGTGAGGTAAGATGACTGAAATATCTGTATCAGCTTTTAAAGAGTTTTACCAGCTTCTCTTTTCCAACTCTTCAGCTGGAGTTTAAAAATGAAAGAAACTAATTTATGGACTTCTTGATTTCTAGGAGTTGCAAGAAATCATTCATTGAAGTATAGCATGAGTGGGAGTTTATATGGTTCAAACAAAAAGAAAGTTTCACAGTTGGTTAGAGATCAAGCATCAGCACCCATCTCTGAACAGGGGATGGCACTGAGGGAGTCTGTTTTATGAATGGTAAAACTGAGGCATAAAATGATGCAGATCCCTCTGTGCAAGCTTCCATCAGCCAGAACCACTGTGCATGGGAAGCACAGAGCTTATTCTGCCACGTGCAGCTGGGCTGTGCACCTGCTGGAGCTGAAGTGTTCAAGGTGGGATGCTGGAGTAAACTCAGTGTTGAGGCAATTTGCACCTGAGAATTCACATTTCCAAATACCCCAAAGCTGACAGATCACTGCTAAAAGAGCAAACATGCCTGTGAGGTTGGAGAGTCAGCTGGGCAGCCTAAGAAAAAATACATATGTATCACCTTTTGAATTTTCCGTGTTCTTTTTATACCTCAGACTTTAATCGGATGTCTTATAGTTATTCCAGGGAAGTCTGTACCAAAATCGTTAAAATTGCAGCAGTGTGCAACTAGTGTGAGAACAGAAGTGGGATTCTTAGAAAGAAAGCATTGTTTTAGTAGCAGATCAATTCAAAATTAACAATAATACATAGTAGCACACAATTCATCTTTTATTGCAGCTGGTTACTTGTGAATGTGCAAGAATTTAATGTGTGCTTTTAGCAGCTGCATAGACTGCAATATATAAATAAAAAAGGTTATATCAGTACACTGTCTGAACTTTTGTAGTTAATATAGGAAATATCTGAAATACTGTAAACGACTGTGGTGGGTTCATTTAGTGACCAGGCAGTAATGAGGGCTGACTGCTGAAACCATCCATTAAATTGCAGACTGGTCTGTGTGCCCTTCAAACAGCTTCAGCTGAGGGAAATCCCACAACTTGGTACCCTGCTTGCATTACAAAAGGGTGAGTTAGAAGTGACTGTCCCGGTGCCAAGTTACACCAGGCTGAACCTGGCGAGGGGGGACAGAATAGAGCCCTCTCTGTTCACCCGTCCCTCATGAATGTGGGCAAGGCTCTTGCTCTGCTTTCAAACAGAGAAAGAAAAATGCACTGTTCACTCTGAATCTGCAAAACCATATGAAGTGAAAACTGCCAGTTTCTGCTCGCTCTGCCAGAGGAGATAAAACTCCAACGAGTGTAAATCCAGGAATTCAAGTAAAAATGTGACTGCTCGTTGGTGTACAGGAAATGCAAAGCCATCAGTTAATTAGCATTAATCACAGATGAATCTTTCTGTCTGATGGAAACTTGAGTGACAAATAGCAGGTACCAGAAGAGCTCTTAAAAAGTTAAATCCTTTCACAATGGTTTTCAATAATACTTGAAGTACGTGGGAACAGCCAATGCAGGGCAGGAGGAGGAGTCCAGGAGGAGAAGTTGCCCTACAACACAGATGCAATTTTCATGGATCCTCCCAACATTGCCAGTTTCAGATCAATTTTTTTCATACTGCACAAAGTTGGTGTCATGAATGTTTTAGAATTGGACACATCCTCCTGGAGTGTATGGTGTGTATAAATACTGAGAGCACTGATCTCTGTTTTTTGTGGTGTGAAATGTGATTAACATTTTAAGCTACTATCCAAATCAAGTTGTTATTTTTATAACCCATCAAACGAAAATTATGAGGCTCTTAAAAACCCCTCAACAACAGACTCGTAAAGGGGATAATGACAGAGACATTAGCTGTTTATAAAAGCTAATATCTCATGCAAATTTGACATTACATGTCTTATTGCATGTTATTAGATGCTCATTTGCTATGCAAATATTATTCACTTTTTGTAAATGTCTGATCTTCAGTCAGCATAAGGAAACATGAACTTCAGTGCTATGCTTTAGCATTTTTCCATGAAAATACAGAAGAGCTAGACTATGGTCTTTGATCAATGCTCAGAATAAAATGAAAATATTCATTCTTAATTCAAATGTACTTCTTTAAGGTGACAATCTTTTTTATTTTTTAATGTCTGCTAAATTATATAAAATACGTTAAATTGTTAAAATGTATGACCAGGTTGGTTCATAATTTCTAAGATTGTTTATTAATAGTTATCATATTAATGGCACAATTATTAAAGTGCCTCTAGATTGACATAAGGGAGAGCCAACACTGACGTCTTTCATTTAATATGAGATTCAACAAGACAGTGCATTTAAGGGTAGCTTTTGATAGTATCTTTCAGCTGTAGTAAATACATGGTGTCCCATTCTTTTTACAAGAAAATTTACATGGCCAGATAGTGTAGCCTGGAAGAGACTCAGATATGAAGTTTCTTAAGACTGGATAGACCTTGGTTAAATTTAATTCCTGCTTTCAAATACAGTTGTTGGTGTACAGGGAAGGCAGGATTCTGGGTCATCAAAAACAGACTTCTGTTCTGGTGTGGGAATATGTCATGTAATCCTTTAATAAACTAAGTATATCCTATCTACAAAATGTTTCTCCAGATACTCCTCATGGAGGCTGTTCTAGGACCTCTCTCTTCTGAATCAAAATTATCATCAATCTAAATGTATTCAAAGCAGTTTATACCCATTTGTTCCTTTGCCAATATTTTAGCTTTAAAAATGTCTTTTCCCTTCCTGGAGTGTCTCTGAAGTATTTTCTAAGGGCAGTAGTACTTCTCTCCAGCTCTTGTTTTGTTAGGCTAAACAGGCCAGGTTGTTTTAGCCTTGTGTTTTCAGAGCGAAGACTTTCCCCTGATTATGATGCCTCTCTGCTCTCGTCAGGTTTTAATGCTTTATATTTTAACAGAGATAAACTGAATTGTTCAGAGCCTTCAGGGCATGAACTAGCACCTTGTACAATTCTGGTTTCTACTTGCTGTGTCTTCTTGGTGATACATCTCTGCCTAGACAAGAAATTGCTTTTTTTGCCTTTTTCCTTCTTTCAGAGCAGGCAAGTGCTTGACCCCTCCCGTTCTGTGCAGTTTTTAACTTTAGGATGCTGTCCTTCAGCAGCTTCACTGAGCCAGTAAAAGTCAGTTTTAACATGGGCATTTTTTTGAGTTTATCCTAGAACACAGGGGAACTCTCAGAGTACTCTGTTCCCCCACAAATGGAAGAGCATGGCAAACACTGAGGCACTTTTGGGGTAAATGAGTGGGATGGTGTGATACAACCTTACACGAGGCCAGCATGTAATGACCCTCATCAGGACTCATAAAGTCCTGAGGGTGTCCAGCACTTCTCAGAAATGGCTTAATAATAATGGTGAGACAGCTGATCAGGCGTGCTTCGAAAATCAAAAGGTTTTAATAAATGAGAAAATAACAATACAAAAACAAAAAACAAAAGCCTAGTACAGTGCAAGGAAGCTCTTTTGCACCTGCTAAGGCACCCCAAAAAGCAACTCCGAGCTAGTTCTATACAACAATCAAGGAAGGATAATTTGGCTTGCTGCCCGATAGAAACAGCCACAGGTTCTGAGAAACATTCCAAAGATCCGAGAGGTGCCCCTGTACTGGCACTGAGCCAACCACGATAAGAAGGGCACAGAACTTTCCAGCTCATCTTCCTTATATGTTCAGAGGGAAACTGAAACTTTTTTCCTTACATGCTTGGGTGTGGAAATTGCAGTGCAGCAATGGTGGAACAGGGCACCGGGGCTGGCTTCAGTGAGGGGAGGGAGCACTGGAAATGTGCAGATTTGAGTTTGAGCTGCAGCCTGTCCTTGTCCACAGCTTGCAGCCTGATTCCAGGAGCAGGGTTCTATAAGTCCAGTGGTGCTGCTGTTCCAGGTGCTCCTCATCCAGGCAGTCTGCTTTAAACATCCTGATCAGTGCAGCAGCTGCACAGAGCCGTGAGAGGAGTGATTGTGTTGGCTGACAATGAACACGGGCTGTCACCAGGGGTGTCCCAGCACAGCACACACAGCTCCTTTCCTTAAGGAACAGCCCTGTATTGTGCCTTTCTCACAGGGACATTCCCTCTACAACTGCCTTGCATGATTCCTGCTGTGTACAGATGTAAATAGAGGGGCTGTAAATCCACCTGACTGCTGCACACGTCCTTGAGTCAGCAGGCTGCACTTAGCCTCATCACCATGGCTGATGTTTTCCTGCTTCCCAGAGAGTCACTGTTCATTCCAGTCCTGTCAGAGCCTCCCAAGTGCCAAATCTAGAAATTTAACATTCAATTAGCACTGTGTTTTGTTCAGGAAGAATTCTTCAATTGCAAATATGCTGTTTGTGTGTCATTATGAGGTAGCTGCCCTTCTTTGCTGACATCTTGCTGTAATCTGTGCCATAGAGGACAGCTGAAATGGAGCTATAATTGTATGTTTTCATAAAGCACACCTTAAGTTTGTAGTTCACCTTAAACTTCAGCATTTCATGATTTAAAGCAATTTATCTCTTGAAGCATATTGGTTTTCCTAACAGTACTTATACATGAAAGAATTTCTTTTCTTTTCTTTTTTTTAATTGATAAGAGAATTGCTATTATGATCTGCTGATGAGTTTATACAGTTTGTGAGTTTATACCTTGGCTTTTGCACTAACCACTATTTTTCGTGTCGATTTCTTCTTCCTGTGGAATTATTTAGCATATGCTATATATATGTCTAAAATAGGAAGGATGATGGTGTCTTTGAGCTAAAAAGTGCTTCAGAAGATGTCAAAAAAAAAAACCTTGAGCAGTTGCCCAGAGTTGAATTACAGCCCATATGAGGTCCATGTATATTAGAAACAAGCACAGGAAATTCCAAAGTATAGGATGGATTTGGGGTGTACTGAGAGTGTGAGTAACTGAGCAGATGAATTTGAAGCAAAATCTTTTTTGACTGAATGGAGTTTCATTGTTTATTTTCTGATACTTAATTTGTGTTGCCTCAACGTGATATGGTCTCTTAAAAGCTGAAGAAATAGCAGATAATTTTTTTGAGGAAGATCCAGTTCTCAGCTGGAAAAAGCAAATGAGGAAAGAAAACAGATAATTAAAAAGCCTACCAAATTATTGGGAATACCAAATTATTCTCCTGTCTAGCCTTGAGAGAGCTCTGTGCAGCTATGGAAAAGTTCCTTAGTGCTACAGAGGCTGTACAGACTGACAGGGATTTATTATCTGTTCAGCATAACCGAGGGGGAGGTGGGTGTTCAAAAAAAAAAAAAAAAAAAAAAAAAGTACTTCAGAAAATCATCTCAACATCTCACCTGAGGTTTCAGATTTGCTAGAAGCTTAAATTCAGTTCTGACAAAAAACATTACCATTTTCCCACCTATTCAGTCAGTCTGACAGTGGCTGTGCAGGCTTTTACTGTTCTCCATCTTGCCAGGTAGGCAGCTAAGAAAATGACTGCGCTTTATTAGCTGGCACTGGCAAAATAGATAGGAAGAGCATGTAGTAAAAAATGTTCTAAGTATTGTGAGCTGTACAAGAGTGGGTGGTAAGAAAAGGCCCTGAAAGTCCATCAATTTTTCTTTCCTTACAATTTCTCATCTTTCCCGGGATCCTACAAGCAGATAAATGGACCCAGAACACACAAATGCCTTCCTGAAGTCTTTGAAAGGGAGTAGGATATTTTCTCCCCCTTACCACAGTAGGGACTCGTTTGAAAGATTTCTTTCCTTCTTCTCTACTCCTACACCTTTTCTAATACTTGAAGAGGGATAATATTCCTTTCCCATTGGAATACAGCAGCTCGAGGGGTATGTTTGTGTGAAGATGTTCTGCTCAGTATTCTTGTGACTCTGTTTTTCAAATGCCTCTTTGTATTTCTGGCTGAAATTGAGTATTTTAATTATTCAATCATCTTGTATCAAAAATCACCTCACTGGCTTACTAAAAATGCAAACTTTATTAAAAAAAAGGAATTTGGCCTTAAGTTTGATGAATAAATATTTTTTCTGTCATTTTCCACTACATTTGTGTCCAACTGTTAGTCCTTGGAACACAGGAATAGCCACTCTACTTTTATATTTGAAAGGAAGCTTTCCTTCCTTTTTTCCTGGATTTCTGCTGAACTTTGCCTTTTCCACTGAGTTTCCAGTTGTGAATAAAAAAATGTGTATTAAAAACATTAAAAGATACTAAAACTATTCCTAAATTTAAGTAAGTTAACGTTGTATTGAATTGTTTTGTGTCTGAAGTACTTTGGTACCAGCTGTTGGCATTCCTCACTTGCCTACAGTTGACTTTGAGTTTTAAATGGGTTCCAAATTCTCAGGATTTGGCACATTAGGCAGTCAAAGTTTGTGGCTGAAACCCAATTCTGGTGACAAACTGGGCAGTAACATTTACTGGTGGCCAGGAACTAACGAAAAGAGAATTATTATAATAAAATGCAACACAAACCCTACAGATCAAGAAACTGGATTGTGAATGAACTCATTCTGGACTTAATGACTCTTCCTGAAAGTATCCCAGAATACCATCATGGATTTGTTTAGGCTGGAAAAGGTCTCTCAGACCATCAAGTCAAACTGTTCCACCACTACCCATGTCCCTGAGCACCACACCTACACCTTTCCAATACCTCCAGAGATGAAGATTCCACCACTGCCCTGGGCAGCCTGTTCCAATGCCTGGCAGCCCTTTCAGTGAATAAATTTTTCCTAATATCCAACCCAAACTCAACTTGGGGCTGTTTCTTCTTTTCCCTTCTCTGGCTCCTTGGGAGCAGGGACTGATCCCCACCTTGCTACAACCTCCTGTCGAGGTTGTAGGTACTTGTAGAGAGCAGTGACCCAATTAGGAGGGTATCAGTAATGAAGATCTGGTGGTACAGATTTCATCTGTGTCTGTGCCTGGAGCTCCTGGATTTGATCACAGATGAACCACCCATGCCAGGAGGTCTTCACAGGCACATGCACTGCCTCTGTCAAACTGTGTCCCAGGAGCTGCAAGTGCACTTACCGTGCTCTGCATACAGGATATTTACTTAGCATCCACCTGGGTTTTATTACAGTAATCTGGGGCTTGTTTCATTCTCTACTGTGTCTTATTTAAAATAGGGAAGATGGATGAGCAGGAATGGCCGTGGAGCAATTCTGGAGAGGAGAGTTAAAGCAAAGCATAACTACAGAAGTGCTGGATGTGAGTGAGCACAGAATCATGATCAGAGTGTATTTACAAACACAGGAGTCATGCTTTCAAATAGCATTAAGATTCCTCAGCAAATGGAATCATTACCATTGCTTCCTCTCTTTTAAGTGTTATCTCTGTGTGCCAAAAT
This sequence comes from Trochalopteron elliotii, assembly GCA_024734555.1. Classification (NCBI taxonomy): domain Eukaryota; kingdom Metazoa; phylum Chordata; class Aves; order Passeriformes; family Leiothrichidae; genus Trochalopteron; species Trochalopteron elliotii. The sequence continues at coordinate 817,767 of JANPWX010000201.1, forward strand.
GCTGAACAAGACCTTTGGAAAGAATCCAACTCCCATTATTCTTTCCTTAAAGCCTCATTTTTAAAAGAATCAAGGGCACAAGCATTACTTCAGTATTTCTTTTTACTTTCACAAGGCAAACAGCAAAACTTATTCAAAGCCTAATATGTCATGTTTAAACTCAAAAGCAAAGAGAGATGTTTTTAAATAGCCAAATAATTCATTATATTAGGGGTAGGATATATTCCTGAGGAAAGGTAGGAAGATCATCTGAGGGTTCAAATCTCCATAAACACTGAAGTGTGAGAAAGATCAGCAACCTCTGAGGATTTTTTTGTTCATAAACTCTAGACTTCTTACTCATTTGAGTCTGATTTTTTGTTTTGTTTCGTTTTATATGGAAAACCAAACAACTAGCAGACAGGTGCACTGTTAACCTATCCCTTTCACCAGTAATTATTCTCCCCAAGTGCTGAAAGAGAATTGTACCCAAAGGAATGAGACTCAATATTTTATCCACACCCTCATCATTTATGCACTAGAATGGATTAAATGTTAATCTGTTAATAATCCCTAATGAAGCAGGATCTTCAGAAATTAGCCCTGTTTAATTGTCAGATGCCACCTCCAAGGAAATATTATTTGTCAGTCAGGACAGGTCCCAGTCATCGCTGGGCTTGAAAACAGATTGTTTATTTCTTTAGGACAAAGTGCTGCTGCACCAGCTGGAGACTCTATGGTTTAATGCCTGTGGATAAATGATAGGAGTGGTGTGAGGCTGTCAGAGACTGAGAGATCAGCAGCTTGGAAGCTGTTGATAAGCAGTCCTTTCCCTCCTGGAAAGGGAGGTCAGGGGAAAAACAACGCTCGGGATTCACAAAAGGAGGGAAATCAGAGTACAGGGAGAGGGCTGGGTACAGAAGTGACTCTGTGAGTCCTCAGGTGTGGGGGATGAGTGAAGGAAGAGCACTGGCAGCCCTGGGTTCTGCAGACAATAAAAGCTGCAAGAGCAAGAGGGATGTAACGAAGATTTTTGTGTTTTTCAGTGAACCATGGAATATTTCTGTTAAAATGCAGTAAGTTTGAGCTGTCTGAGCTCTGGCGCTGCAGAAAATATCTGAAAGTAGCAGACTTGCCAAAATAAGTCGAATTGCCTAAAAACTTTTTGATAAGTAAAAGGAAATATCCTTAGTACTCCTAGCAGGAGGAAAAACTTGTGGCTGAGATGTACATGGCTGCCTTAATTTTACCTATCAGCCATGGGGGCTTCTGCACACAAAAGAAGGAATTATATATCTGTCACAAAAATATTCTCAAAGCTACCCATCAAAAATGGTCTGTTTATGTTATTTTTATCTAATCCTGAGCAGTTTTTTAATGCTGTTATCTAAAATAATTGTCTGGTTTTGGAATAATTCATGTCAAAAATGAAGTCTATGTTTGCCTGACTTGAGGCAGCTGTTTTCCCAAATAATTTTGGTAAAAATGGACAAAATAATTTTGTATTTGTAGATGACATGGAATGGAGTCCCTTGAAGTTGACTATGCAACTTTTCTATTTTATTTAAAAAGTAAAGCAACAGTCAGAGGATATTCAGTGAAGGATGTTTTTATTATTCCAGAGTCTTCTATCTTCATATCCTAACTGTAGCAGGGACACTGAAAATAATGCTACAGTTTGGTAGGACTAAGAATAATAAAAAAAAATCTCCAAAGTGCAAATATAAATACAATGTCCATCTTTAAACCTTATGTCATTTTGTGGCACCTAAATAGGCACATGAAAACCAAGCACACATAGCAGAGCCTTCCTAGTACTGAGCATCCCTCATTATTGTTATTTTAATGTCTCATCAGATTATTTATAATTTTCCTTCTTTGGGAATGCATGAAGCCTTTATTTCTGCTTCTGTCATAACCACAGGACTGGGATATACACAACTGGCTGCCTGTTCATCACCTCTTCCTTCTCTAGAAATATTATGGGCAAGTTGGTCTCCCTTTTTCTCCATCTACTTCCAGCTTCTTACATCTGAACCTTTCAGATAATCATCTAAGTTTGACAGAATAGTTTCTGTCATAAATAGTACTTGTTAATTGTATTTTTTAAATTATCATAATTAAAGTAATGTGACTTTTAATATTTTCAGATCTGTTGCTTACGAGCCTGAACTTCCTAAGTAAGTCATACTCAAAAATAACACAGTTCTGCAAGTAAAGGAACATAACTAATCAAGGATCAGATAGGATAATTCAAATTACTCACATTGTAAAAGATAGAGGTAAGGAGAGAAAAGAAAATGAAGAAGGGAATTTTCTTACTGGTTAAAAAAAGGGTCTATGGTAAATGTTACTTGAAGAGAAAACTAAAAGCATTTTTGTTTGTTGCCGAATTGAACAAAATGCTGTTTGTCATCTCAGAGACGTCCCCACGTTGTGGTTTAACAGGTCCATTGCAGAGTGAGTTATGTGTCCATGAGCCGAGGGCTCACTCAGATCAGCCAGGCTTTCACCCTGCCAGCCCCCAGCAATGTCAGGATCATTTTTCTCCAGTCACAGCCTGTCTGTGAAGGCACAGCACAGACAATTTCAGCCACAAGAGAAGGGTGTTGATTTCAGCAGAGGAGGTGTAGGATGCTGGTGCTTTACCATGAATGTGCCCTGTAAACCTTCACAGACCCAGAGCTGGAAAGGAGCCCCTGTCCCTCAGGACTTGGGGGTGGAAGGGCTTTGCACCAGCAGCTACTGACTCACATGAAATATCACTGGATCATGGAATTGTTAAGTTTGGAAAAAGCCTCCAAGATCATTGAGGCCATATGCCAGTGTTTGCATTGTTTTTTGCAGTGGACATAAAGGACAAGAACTTCTCTCCTTTCACTAACAAGTTCAGTGGCTGTTCTTCTGTAGCAGATATTTCTAAATAAAAAGTCTTCATGTCATAGCTTCTATTATAAAATTTATAAATAATAAATCTCAAAGATGGTTTCCAGTGAACTCAAAATTTCAGTTGCAAAGATGACTTTTTCATTCTCATATTATGAAATGGTAGATAAATAGAATTTTATTCTGATTGAGCTGTGGGTTTCTTTTAAAAGGTTCATCAATACAGGGGCCTTGTCTTTCCACTAAAATAAAATTTACTGGGCAGCAAACTCTATTTCAAACTTAAATGAGAAAATTAAGATTTAAAAAGTTCTGTCTATCTGCAGATGTAATTAATGATCAAAAATGCAATTAAACATTAAAGAAGTTTTAAACTTTGTGGAATAGTTTCCATAATGAGTTCCTAATAATAAAAGATATTAAATAAGTTTGAGGATAATTTAAGCAGGCAGTTGCTTTCAGCAAGTGCAATGCTATAAAGCTTTTTTTTTTTTTAACCAGAGAATAAAATGTATAAACCAATGGAAGATATCCAAGATTGATCAATGACATATTTTCAATATCTATTAGCTATAACTAAGCTGCTACAACTAGAAATGTACAAGTGATGTTGGCACAAATACCAACACTTTGTCATTATAAACAGCATGATAAATTAATTCCCTATCTATTTTCTTTGGAATATCCCCAGGATAAACTGATCAGTAAAACTGTTCCTTAGCTCACTAAGTAGACTAAACATTGCTTAAGTAAAGGCTGCTGGTTTTTAACTGGGACTGATTGAGTGAAATGTTTCCAAATCACAATTTTTAATCAGAAAATGCAGTTTTGTTGGAGCCAAATAATTTCAATAGGACTATGTCCTTTTCAATAGCAATTTTAGAGGTAATTTTTTCTCAAATGTAATTATTAGTTCCAGTTAAGTAAAAAGAAATTGCTAAGATAATGTTTTTTTATTTTGACTTGTTCAGCTGTTTTTTGGTTTTATATTTAGATAGTCCCATTATATTTCTGACTTTAAAAAAATCATAGTGAGATTACATCTTGTCATTTTTTTAAGTTTTTTTTGTTTTTTTTTTTTTTTTTTTAATGAGCGATCTCTATCACTAACAGCACATTTTTCTATTAGCCTAACAAAATCTTTGGGAAGACCAACATGTTTCTAGGAAGAAATGTATGTGACAAATTAATTTCAAAACCAAAAGAGCTTTTGGCAAATTTTTTGATGAAGTTTGAAGCCTATTACAGTAAATATGACTGAAATTTATGTTCACATTTGCTCTAAAAATTTTCCTCGAAAGCTAAAACTTGTGAAATATTTATTCATTTTTGTAGTGTCCCCTTGGATAAATCAACCTGTTCTCAAGCAAGAAACCATAATCAGCTGATTGGGATTAGTGTACCTGAAAAGGGACTAAATATTCTATATCATTTATGGTTACTTCAAAATGACTTTGTGAATAGAGTGTTTCAGGCTCTTTTTTGAGTCTTTGTCTTCACTACATGGCATCAGCACTGTGTCTGATGTAAATGTTGTGAAAATAGTTTTATTTGTGATGCTGGGTTCACAGGGGTGTTCTGTCTTATTTAATAATCTCTGATGTCTTTTGTCTTTTCACATTGGGATGGTATAAATTACTGTGATTTGTTTATGTGCTTACCTAACCCATCTGGAGATAAATACTGAACATTATTTAATGAAACAAAACTGAAAAACATTACTCACACAATTATCCATTTCCTGTAACTGTAATAAGAACATTAAATTATGCTGAAGATTTGCAGTGTGTTTAGGACCAAGCAGTAATTTAGGGGGAAATAGTTGCTTTTCTTTTCACTTTAATAAATGGCCCCTACATGTACTAGAGCCATGAGTCCTGGAGGGGTTCACTCACAGTAAAAGAGAAAGCAAAGGTCTGTGAAGTTACCATTTGGAGTTCTTGCACAAACTGCACAATGTTTAGCTTCATCATTTGCATCATTCTCAGACCTTCAATGATCAAGGTGTGGCCTTTTGCTACTCTGTTTTGGTATTTTGGTGTGATTACCTGAGATTTCCTCTGAGGGGACTGAAGTTTGCCATCTGTGAGGAACAAACTTTACCTGTGAACCTGTAATTTCCCTGAGCAGATGATATAGTACAGATGCAACAGATATTTTACAGATATTTTTGGTTGTGTCTCAAGGAGTGAACTGTTATGATTATTTTCCTCCCTTAGTCTCAAAAACACTCAGAAATTATTTCTTGTATAATCTGCTTCTATTAATGATGGATTTTGCCCGTTGCTTGAAAATCTTGGGATGTATCTGTTGGTTTAGAATAATGAAACAGAGCATTTTCTTTCATAAAAGGAAATCTACCTGCATGTCTGTCTATATGATGGACATTCTGTATCTTCAGGCCTTAGAGCAAGAAAACAAAATGCATCTTTTTATTTCTTTCCCCATGATTTGAGCGTTCAGTAACTAATTTAAGACTCACTATAAATACATGCAGAATTCTTGTATCTTGGCTGTAGAGAGGCTCTGTTAGCTTTTTGTGCCAGCAGTGGTAGTTACAGGCTGATTTCCTGCAGTAGTTTCATTGATCAGAAGTCCACTATTGTCAGTATTTTGAAATGAAATCACAGCTCATCAGATACATTGTTTTATCTCACGCTCTAGCTTCCAATTTCTCTTTTCTCTGTTTTGTCCCAGTCTGTTGAGACTGGTCATGAAAATGTGTGAATATGAACATTTTTTTCAGGAAAGGAAGTTTAAAACCCACACCATTTCATGCACTGATGTGTAACACATCTTCGTCCATTTTGATGTCCACAGAGAGTGTTTTTTCCATTGAAGTCAGGGCAAAAATATACTGCTCACCATATACATCCCTACAGGTATTCCTTCATGCAGTAGTGCTGGAAACTTGTGATTGTTTTGGCAGGTTTATTTAAAGGTTATGGTACTAATTTCATCTTATTGTTAAATGACCTTTTGTTAAATCTTCTTTAGGAAGTTAGAATTTCTCTCAAATGAAGTATTTTGGTGCTGTCACCCATTCTTAGGATTTAATGTCATTGTTGTAATGAATGACTCATATGGACTCATTTTTTCATTGTTTCTACACTTGCCTCTGCTGATGCTTTCCAAGTTTTCAGGGTCTTTGGAGATTTATGCATTCAATTTGTTTGTTGCACGTTGCTTTTCCCATAGATAAAAATCCCTGGCATGCATCTTTCATGGAGGGCTGGGTTTTTCTAGACCATATCATTATTGCTCTATGGGCATACATTGTGGCTGATGTCAGTGAGCTGATATAATCTGTTTTTTACAATGATGTGGAAAGGCTTCAGCCACATAATGCTGTTTTTCTGTTGCTTTTTGGCTGGGAATTTGCTTAGAAAATAAATGTTTCCTTTTTACATCCTATAATATGTCCTGTACAACAAGTTGGTGGCTGCTTTCACAATTAGGATTTGCTGTTCATCTTGTGGTAGATACTGATTTCCCCAGTACCTTTTATCTCTCATCTTTTATAAAGCTGGAGCTATGTTAATCAAATCTTCATATGGAAATATAAAATTATTGATATTTTTTTACATGCTACTGAAAGACTGGGTTGCTCCTCTTTTGTTCTCCCTTTTTTAAAATTTGAAATAGAATTCTCTACCAGCAGCAATAATTTTCAAGGCTAGAAAGAAGCTAGAAGTTAATAGAGCAATTTGGGAGGAGTAATAACGTTAGGTTGTGGGCTTGATTATCCCCTTGTTTACACCTTTCAGAATTCACAGGAGGAGTTACCATAAATGTGTATGTTGCTTGTTTTACAGAGATGTCAATGATTGCAAAAAATGCAGGAAAACAGCAAAGCAGGCTCAATATTTGGCATTTGCAATACTACAAAATGAACAGGAGCATTCATTCACTGGGACATTCACTGGAGAGATAATGTGAAGGGCTAAGATAGATTATTCTCTTTATTCTCTGGAAACGAGTTATAGCAAAGATGGGCATCTTTTAGTGCCACAGAGGCCAACCCAGCAGACAACATGTCATGTTAGAAACAGAGCAAAATTAGCAAAGCTTCCACAACTGATCCTGAAATCTGCAGCTTTATTTTCTAATGTGATTATTGCTCTACTTGACAAGCTCTTAAGAAAGGTTTAATAAATGTAGTGTTCTTTCAGGAGCACTAACAGGAGGAAAAGATGGAAATTCAGAATGTTTTGTTCCCATTTCCCCCCCCCCCTCTTTTTGTTATGAGGGGGGGATTGTTTTATGTGGAGATTAGGAAGACAAAAGAACTTCACACATTCTGTCTTTTGGTATGAAAGTCAAGAATTAGATTCAGAGAAGTGTCTGGTTGGCCATAGTCCTGTGAGGGTACCAGGATGTGGAGCACTGTCCCAGAGCTGCCAGTGCTGCAAGGGCACCAAGCCAGGTCCAGCTCCCAGACTTACTGAGCCTCTAAATCTGATAATTCTGCTTTAAAACTCCACATATTTCACATGTGCCACTGTACTTCTCGTCAGGCGGTTCCAGATCAGGCACGGCGGGTTGACTCTTCAGTAATGCACTTTGAAACTGTGAATTGTTTAACCAAACCTGTGGAGAGCTGGGGGCCCCTTTAATCTGGATAGTTTCAGGCAATTAGCATTCAGAGCCTTGCAATTTCTGTTGTGGTGAGGTACCCAATTCTGCACTTGAAAGCTGACATAAGCACCAATGCAAAATACCTTTTGCTGGTGGGATTTGGAGGTTCTCTTTGTCTGAATATTCCGAATACTTGACTGTTGCTTCCCCAGTTGTGCTACCAGAGGCTGGAGTTCACTGAGTTACCCTGAGGAAATGCAGGAGTCTGGAAAATGCTTAAACTTTGGTGGTTGTTGTCCAGAGCAGGCACTAGGAACATAATCAATCAGAATTATTCAGAATTGCTCTTTCTTCTTTCAGGGGTAAGTGTTGTAGAACGTTGTGGCTGCTGGATAAGGTGATGTAAACCCTATTGATGAAACCATTTTATTAACCATCTCCAAAATGTGACTTCAAGCTGTTAATGTTTAATGAAGCAGTGGATAGTTACTTCTGTTAGAACTTTCTTTTTTTTTTTAATTTTAGGGCAAGAAATTATAAACAAGGATAAGTCCTCAGTGGGAAATAAATCATTTTGGATGTGTCATCAAACACTGATTTTCATTCATTAAATATCATTAATGTTTTAAAAAATATGTCAAATTTTGACCCGACCCCAGTAGTATTTTAGACTCTTTAGTGCATGAACATACATAGAATTTCTATCACTTAAAGCTATCTTGGCATCATTGTGATGGGCTACTGTGCTTTTGCAAATTACTTTGTCTTCTTTGTGGCTTTGCAATTCTTCTTCCTGATGACACGTCACTGATAATGTCACTTTTAACAGTGACTGTATGAACACTAAGAATTACTAATAATTTTCTGACAGTCTGTTTTTTAGATAAAGACTTTCCCTTCCTATCTTTCTTTCCATGAAAATCCAATGGTGACAGATTTTCAGAAAAATAGTGTCTAAGTCTTTGTGTTTAAATATGATTTTCTTCACGTGGTAGACTGTGGTTCAAGATTAGGAAGATAATGAGATGTCTCCTTTTAAATAAAGTCAAGTTGAAAGGTGTGATACAGAATAACCTTGTGAAGATTTCACTCTGCAGCAAGTAATTAAACACAGTTTAAGCATACCATAAAATATGCAATTAAAAAAAAAAAAAGGTTTTGCACAGCGACAGGTAGTATAGTAAATTACAGTCCTGCAGTGTCTTTTACCTGCCACTGTATAAGCAAACACAGAGATTGCCTTTTGTTGAAGGTCCTTTGATCAGACAGCTAAAAGTTGACTAAACTGAAATATCTGTCAATTTGTCAAAAGGGTCAAAATAAGGATATGTTTCATAGGAGTGGAAAAGGGATCCAGACAAGAAAATATAAAAGCGTGTGGACTCATAGATACTTTTCTTTTCTGCAAAAAAAAAGTTGTTAAGAGACCAGTCATATCTGGTAGCATTGAGGCAACCATCTAGTGGTTTGTTTTTTTTTAATTGAACACCATCAAATCTTTAAAAAGTCCTCCCATTCATTCTGCTTTAAAATTACATTTGAGTACATTGCATAAAGCTGCTTTGATCAGGTGTGAAGAGCTCGTTCTTAAATTCCCATGTATGTATGAGAGTGCTACAGCCTGCAGTTACCTATATTTGGGTGAATGAGATTGAAGATAAAATCACAATTGATTTCTCTAAGAACAGGACTATGCAGAAGTCTATCATTTTCATCAGTTTGCTCTGAAAATAATGTGAAGGTAGAAAATGAAGATTAGCAGTCTTGCATTCTTGTCCCCTTTTCCAGGTTTCCTTCTTACAGAAGGCAGTTACCTTCCTGTGTAGCAATAATTTAGACCCATGTCACCGTTGTAATGACTTTGGAAAGCTATAAAGACACAGTTTGCAGAGTTTTAATGTATGTGCTTAAAGTATATTGCTGTTGAGCAAAGCACTTAAGCGTGTGCTTAATTCCAGGTATGTGGTAAAGTGTCGTTGGGTTTATTTATACAGCAGGCTGGGTGGCTGAAACGTGAATTCAGGCCTGAATCCTGCTGCCATGCAGAGATGAGGGTGGGACAGAAAGGGAAGGGAATGCCAAGTACCTGGAAACTGAGGGTTTGAAGGAAATCCTCATATTCCTTTTGTGCCTTCCCTGAAGTGCTTGGAAACCACCTCTGGCAGTACCTGGGCAATTCAGATCCAGTTGGTAATGAGGGAAATTCCTTATTATCAGAAAGAATCATGCTCCTGAAGCATTCCTGTGGTTTCTGTAGTGAAAATGCTTGTCTGGCTCCAGAACAGGCTTCTGAAAAAAACCCAGGAGTCCACTACCTTTTAACACTTTATCACGTACTGGGAGATTAACCAGATTCAGGGAAGTTTAATCTGATCGTGTTTTTTCTTGATTAAAAAAATCAAAATTCTTTAACTTCTCAGATCTCAGACTTTCCTAATTCCTCCTCTTGTTGCTCCCCACCTTCTTTTTTCTTTTTTTTTTTTTTTTCTTTTTTTGGTAGTGTAGCAACCAAAATTAACAGGAGACCCACAGGATCAATATTAACCAGATCAAATATTGGTTTGGCATGTATATAAGCCCTGCTCTTCATCTCTCCCAGGACTGAGAAGTGTTTTTAGGGTAACAGCATGAGTCTGCTGAGTCCTGTTTAGCTCATGGGTCATGGACTCAATCCTTGTTGGTCCTTCCCAGCTCAGGACATTCCATGATTTTATGATTCCCGCTGCAAGACGGAGCATGGGACAACATTTCTGTGCAAACTCTGGGCTGCAGTTCATCCTCTTGTCACTTTTCTGCACAGATTTCAGCTCTGCACGGGTAGCACTTCACACACTTCTTGGTTGAGTTTCACATTGTTGATTTGGGATCATTTTTACAGGCTGCTTCCAATTCTGATTCTGTTCTTAACTGTCTGAAAGAACACTCCAGTAGCTGAAATAGTGATGAATTGTGATAGACTTGCATGAAAAGTCCCTGAGAGTTCCTAATTGAAAATACTTCCCCTTTTGACAATTCAGTGTTAAGAACTGACATTTCACACAGCTTGTCAAACAGCTGTGCAACAATAATTTCATCTAAATCTAATTTTCTTACAAGAAAATCATGTGGTATTGTTCTTGAAGTCTTGTAGCACTTTGTCCTGATTATCCCTAGTTTGTTGGTTGAGTGAAAGTAGATGGGCTGGATATTATTTTGTCTGTATAAATTAATGCTGGCTTTTTTTTTATCACCTTATTGTCTATAAACCTCAGTTTTGTACGTATATTTTTTTTCTTTTCTAAGACCTAACAACTAAGCTGCTTGTGTGTACTTTATTAGAGTTTTTGCCATTCTCCAACCCACCAGAATTACCCTGTCTTTTTGAACTTCTCAGAGATTTCTCTTAAATAGTTCAGAGTTGGCTGAAGCCTAAAATATTTCTGAGTGAGATTGATTTGTTGATTGGGATGTTGATTTATCTATTTGTTTATTTCCTTTATATTTTTATTCATATGTTCTCATCTTCATAATTGGTGAGTATATAGTTAACTAGTCTCAGGTTTTTGTGTGTGACAGGAGTATTGGAAACATTAGCCTTACTCCTTGTCTCCTTCTTCTTTTGAAGTTTGCTTTTGCAGAAGACTTCTCTCTTTCACCTTCCTCTCATTTTTCCCTATCTTCTCATTGGAATAACTTCACAACTTTAGCTTCTTAACCAGTTCTTTTATGTTCCTTCTATTTCCCTGGTGGTTTCTCCTTCCTTTTGGAGGACAAAATACTGTCCCCAGTGTGTTCAGAAAGTTGACATAAATTGTATAATAAAACCCCTTCCTGCTGCCTGATCCATCCTGAGGGTGTGTCTGCACATTACTCCCATCAATACACAGACATGAATCTCAGGATGTTTGTGGAGCCTGAGGCTTGTGCTTGATTTTCAAGGTTAAAGATGGAGAGAATGACTCCCTGCAGTACAGCACCTTTACTCGTGGTTCCTTTTATCTTTATGCAGTCATTCAAGGAGACATTAATTCCCCCTGGCTGGTTGAACTGCAGACTTCAGAACCAGCAGACATGTTATTGATAAGAGGCAACGCCTCCCTCTTCCCTTGTCCTGCTCCTCTTGAACAATTTATTGCCCTTTCACAGCAAAATCCCAGTTCCACAATGCATCCCATTAATGCTGTAGTGCTGCTCACGTTGTTGACTGTGTGCAAAAATTTCAACCTCTTGCAGCTGTTTTTCATTTTCATGGCATTTACATATCACTGCCTTAGATACTTAATTGGGGGCTCCCTTTTTGCCTTTCCTACAATTCTGCTTCAATTTCCCAAGCAAATAGCTGGCTTGAGAGTTTTAGACTTTCATAATATCCCCTTTTTTTGCCCATCTCTGTGATTTTTCTCACTGTATCAGCCTAGCTTAGGGGTGTAATGTGAAGGATAGCTCTACTCCTTAATAGCTTTTTTTTTCCCTCAAACCTACTGGATTCTCCAGGGTTAGAAGAATCAGCAATTCTTTATCTGCCTCTCCTGCCCAATAGCCTGTCGAAATCCTCAAGAGGGTTTCTGAATGTAGCTCCCAGATGAGTAATGATGCTGAGGCTGGGTTTTAGATATTTATTTGGAATCAAAGTACCTGTGTGTCAATATGTGGTCCTGTCTAAGTCTCCTGAGAGGACAGTGTCAGCACACTGGGGAAGTCTGAGGTTTGTGCCCAGTTCTCAAGGTTAAAAATAGCCCCAAACTTTCTGTAACACTTCTCAATGCCTCCTTCTAAGTCTTCAACTGTATTATTTTCCCACTCTCTGCATTTTTCCTTAGATGCTTTGCTTCTAATTAGAGATTCTTGATAACAGTACTGAGAGGGAAGAGCTCTCTTTTGCCTCAAATCACACTCTAAGACTTCAAGTACCCTCAAGTATCTCTGCCACCTTCTTTATTGAGCAGAAGTGCTGGAGTGACTGCCAAACTGGAAAGTCTCAGAATCAGATCCAAATGAAATGTCTGGTCACCATAATCAGAACTAAACTGAGATGAGAGTTCAGCCATAATGCAGTCTAAACACAGAGTTCATTTGGGGTGATGTTTTTTTGTTTTGGAAATGCTTGGTTGCGTTAACTTGTGCTGATAGGAATTGAGTAGACTATTGCTGAGTAAGGTACTGTCTTCTTCTAATTATTCCTCTCTTTTCTAGATACTTCTGTTTCTGGAGTAGACTACATCAACAATTTTAATTTTTTTTTTAATGTGGCACCAGGATTTGGAAACATGAAGGAAGACAAGCAATAAACTAGTTTTAGAACTTATTGCTATACTTAATATTCTTGAATATTTGCTTATCTCCCTTAATGTTGCGATTGCCAATGTCCAAGAGAGATCCTACAGGATTTTATTGAAGAATTTGCATTATAAAAGCAAAATTCTTCCTAAGTCTTTTATACTCACATATTGTATATTTAATATTTTCCTCACAGCCTTGACTGGAGTATACTTCCTTCATTTACTAAAGGGTTTGTTTTTTTTTGTGTGTGTGTGTGTGTATTCACATAGTTGTTCTGCTTTGCCTTGGGCTGTAGTTGTGTTTCCTTGATGGATGAATAGCTTTCTGCGTGGATAATTTGTATATCAGTTTGTAAAACATTTCCAGATCCTTTGGGAAAGAAAAGGTATTACACAAATCTTGGCTAATGGATGCATGTATTATTGTACAACTGCTTGATGCCTTTCATTTTGTAACATCAGCAGTGGATGAACAGGCTCTTAGCACCAAGTTCTGTGACAGCTCCATTTCATATTGCAATAACAGCGTGGAGAAAAGTTCAGTAGTACGGTTTTACACAAAACCTCCTTCCCTTTGATGTAGTCATAAGTCTTTTGGGATGTTGAAATCTGCTCCATCCAGTGACTGCTAATCAGAATTAAGGGTACTGAACAGAGAACAAGTGCTGCTGTTCTCCACTGTTTCCCCTCAATGTTTTAAGGCGTCCTAGAATTATGGTGGCCAGCAGAGTTGCCATTTTTAAACTTAAAGTGTTCAATGTTACAAGATTTTTGTAATTTTCAGCATAATGTAACTACGTGTAGTCATATCTCTGTTTCAAAGGAAAACAGTTCTCAGTTGAAATTCGGTGTTTAATCACAGTCAGCTTCATGAGGCTTGTTGGTTTATTTGTAGAGTGAATTGGAAATTATTTCAGAGGAAAATCATCCTACAAAAATGAATTTTGATCAAAAGAGTCAGGGGAATTAGATACATTTTTACAAGATTTTAGAATAGAAGAAGAGAATAATTTTTGTTGGTATTGGAATGTTTTCTTTCTGGCTAAAATTAATTTTGACTTTTGTAATGTAGTGAAACTAACATAGTATTACTTCTTTGTAATAAAACTAAATTAAATAACACAGTAGGGGAAAAGTCTACTTTTGTTCAGTAGTAAGAAATGTAAGTAATCCAATGTTATTGAAACTTTTATATTAAATTTTATTGGCAAATTTAATTATATTGTAGGTTTTGGCATTTTGTTATTATTCCATTCTGATTTTTAACTCCCATCGTTCCCTCAATTTTTTTTTTCCTTTTTTTCATTCTACTCTTTCTTCTTGTCACCTCCCAAATTAGCCAGTGGAATTTGGTTTTCCTAATCCATCCCTGTTATGTAGTGTACAAGGGCAACATTTTAAAAATTGCTCAATTGATTTAAGCATTCAGTCTGGGTAATTTTTAGTAGTAAGTGCCTAATCTATTGAGGCTCTGTTTAATATCCCACTTATTCCCTACATCCCTCATGGTTAAACATCTGTGGATCTGACAAGTCTTCCAGGAGCAGCAGGGAGATCTTGGATTCCTGGGTAGGCCAACTGCATTTTTGTGAAGTGTGATTTAGGTCATAACCTGGCTCTGCATGTTAATCTCAGTTCTTTATCAGTTATTCACCACAGACAGGGGATCCTCAGGGAACCATTTTCTGTTACTGAACATCCATGAAGTTCTTTGAGGAACAGCTGCGTGGCAACCATCAAGGAGAAAAAACAAAACAAAACAAAACAGCCTCCCATTGGTGGTTTTGATCATGAGGCTACTCTAGTAATCTTTTTGCTTTTTCTGGACATATTTCTGATTCATATCTATGTTAACAGGAGAATTCCAAATTCCCAGACCAGTCGTTTGTTGACCAAATTTAATTTTATTTAGTCTGTAAAATGTTGACAGATTTCCAAATACATGATTCCACTGTATTTCTGGATTCATATATTTTACTACCAATATTCATTAGGAGCGTTTTAAAGGTCTGAACCTTAGTTTTTTTGGCTGTACAAGCCGATCCTCAAAACAAATTGTACTGTTTTCTCCCTCAGCTTCAGGTGTGTCTTCTTAAGAGTTGCAAAGTAAACTGAAAGCTTTTACATGCAACAGATGTAACAGATTTTCATGGGTGAGGAGCTCTTAGAGTAACTTTTGCCAGATTAAAGATACAGTGCAATGGTCAGAGTATGGGAACTGCATGTTTCAAGATCCACGATCTAGTCTTGCCTCTTCCCAGCCTATTCCATAATTTGAATAACTGCTTTCTTGAGTAAAAATAGCGTGATAAGCATGAGAAGTATTCTATTCTATTCTATTCTATTCTATTCTATTCTATTCTATTCTATTCTATTCTATTCTATTCTATTCTATTCTATTCTATTCTATTCTATTCTATTCTATTCTATTCTATTCTATTCTATTCCATTCCATTCCATTCCATTCCATCCATTCCATTCCATTCCATTCCATTCCATTCCATTCCATTCCATTCCATTCCATTCCATTCCATTCCATTCCATTCCATTCCATTCCATTCCATTCCATTCCATTCCATTCCATTCCATTCCATTCCATTCCATTCCATTCCATTCCATTCCATTCCATTCCATTCCATTCCATTCCAATTTATATTATTGCTGTTTCATGTCAGTGAACTGCTTGTGAGATCTGGATCTTTTGCTGGAAGGTGCCATTAGGATTTAAATTCCACTAATACATTTGGATAGAGTTGCTCCATAGAGATTTTTGGGAGTAGATCAGGCCTGCCCCTTGAACTTTGAACTATTGTTAGAATATGCTGTTTGTTGGATAATGAGAGTTATTTTCGTCTGTACTTGGTCTTGTTCTCTGTACTTTCACTGAAATATTTGCATGTGTATTTTAATAAGTCTTGTAACTTTCCTGTTGGAATATATTTGCATTTATTTGTATTAACTCAGTGTTTTCATTGATTGTTTTATCTAAAACAAGACAAGGAGAGAAAAACATGAGTACAATTTATTCACAAAGAAAACAGCTTTTCACTGAAGCAGGTGTTAGAATGTAATGTGTTTCTAAATGCAGAAAGTGCCTGGAATTTTCCCTCTATCAAAGAATTTTTAAGAAGAAAAGTTCAAATATTCAGTTATTTAAAGCCATAATTTAAAAAGCATTCTGTACAAAACAACAATCTGTTTTTCAGCTTTATGTGACTCAGAGTGGTTTTCTTCTGGAGAACTATCTTTAGTTTTTTCAAGCCCACAAATCCACTTAAAACACAAGTGAGGAATGATCATCTTAGCTTTTCTTGGGTTTTGGTGACATTAGTTTGATTTTTAAATTCACCTTTATAATTTCAAGGATTTTTTTTTTTTTAGCCCAGTTGCCACAGCTTTAAAACGAATCAGAAACCCATAATCAGGGTTTATTCATAAGATTTGATTTGAAAAAGCCATTGACAAGCTCTCAGTCCATGACCTTGCAGCTTTCACAAAGTCATCAGCTGGACTACACAGAGGCTGTGGGTGATAGGATGAGAGTCTTTTTCCCTCAGTTTTAAGAGCCTGAGTGCTGAAGTTCTTGGCTAGATGTGATTGACAGTCTTTTGATCTCAACTACAGAATCACAGAATCAGCTGAGCTGGGAAGGAGGATCATTGAGTCCAGCTCATGGCCCTGCACAGGACCACTACCAGGAGTCACACCGTGTGCCCGAGGGCATTGTCTAAACTCTTCTTGAGCTCTGTCAGACTTAGTGCTGTGACCAATTGACTTGATCACAAAAAAACCCAGATGCTCTTTGTAGGAATGGCTCAACTGGATGTAAAGGTTATAAGTGGCTTCTTCTTTTTATGGGAGTGCTTATAAATAGATAGTGTTTGCACCTTCACTGCAATTACACAGAAAGATGGGCATATAAAATATACAGGAAACAAAACTGATGCAGGTTTGTTCTTTGAAACTGCACTACTGGAGCAGCAGCAGAACATAAAGCTCTGTGCCAAAGGAAGGGCCAGGACCTGCACTGTGCCTGGAATGCTGTGCCTCATCGTGGTGGCTGGTACAGAGCAGCATCTGCCTGACACAAGGCAGTGAAATCACTGGATCACCAGGACTTTATCATAACCAGGTTTTCTCTCTGTACTGCAGCTCAGACCCTGCAGCTCCCAGCCTGTGTCCCAAGGCTCTGGAGTGGTGAACACGTGGCACACAGGCAGATTTTGGCACCTTTCCCAACATCACCCTGAAGGGGTCATGGGCCAGGAGAGTGATGAACCACCAGGGTTCCTTCAGGAGGAAAAGAGAGAATTCCCCTCACATGTGGCATCTTGTGCTGTATTGTTTTTGCACATATGTCTGGCCCCTTTACTTTTCAAACAGTTTCCTGGCTTTCTGGCTTGCCTGTCCCAAAATTTTACTGCACATTAGTCTGCTGTGCAACACAACATATGTGCAATTGAGTCATGGTGCGATGTGAGCTGTAACGATCAGAAAATACTCTGATGGAGCTGATATTCAGCTTATGTGGAAGATAAATAATCATGTTGTGTTTTGAATCATGCACCCAAATCCTGTGTGTGAAGATGGAGGAAGTTACAAGGAGTCTGTCACATAAAATTGCCATTGAAAGGTGGATTAATGTAATGCAACTGTAAAATAATTGATTCAGACTATGATTCTATTGCCCTTCTGCAGCTATTTCAACCAAACCTTAGGTGCTTTCCCTGGTGACACCATGAGGTGTTTGGGTGAAAATGGTACAAGGAACCACCATAAACACCATAAAGCTTAATTGCTTCACCCATATGGCAGCAGTTTTAGTACCAGGCTCCAGTTTCACAAATATGTCCTATTAACAGCTGTAAAATGTCTGTTCCTTTAAACAGCCCAGTCAAATGACTTTTAAACAGTAATTTGCAAAAAAAAAAACCTAAATAAAAGTTGGTGTGGGCATTAGTGAAAATTGATGAATTAATTAAATATCACCAAAGCATCAATACTAGAAACCAATGAATCAACATACAAAAATAGTGATAAAAGGTGAGACTGAGTGCTGTAAATAAGAGTCTTAGCCTTGATTTTAGGAAGCTTTAGATAAGAATCATTGTGTATACAGCCAATTCCCAAAGTCCTACCCCAAAAATACTTGTTTCCCATAATTCTGATTGATTTATGAAAACCCAGCCCAGCATTCACAACCTTTGTGAAACTTATGCTTGCATATCTCAGTCCATTAGAGTGATAAAACCTCACAGTGAATATATTCTTAATGAATAACCAAGCTTCAGCTAAATGACTGCTAATGTCTTTTTCCTTCTTGAATAACAGTGTAACTCCATCACAATGGGTCCTATTGAACACAAGCTGAAAGTAATCTTGATTGAAACATGCCTATTCAAACTCCAAATCATTAGAATTCTTCAGCTTTGATGAGGGCCCAATAATTAGATGAGTTGCAATAGACCTGTGCCGTAAACAGCATGAACATGTCTGCTTCTAAGACTTATTATTTGTATTACTGTAGCACCTAGAGGCCACAGGCAAAATCTGAGTCTCCCTGTGTTACACATTGCTCAGTGCAAACAAGACCCCAAGTCCCACAGAATGCAGCCAAAGCAAAGGTAGGGTTGGCAGTGAAGGCTGCTCTGTGGAAGTAAAGCAGAGCAAGAGGTATGGGAGGGCACAAGATGCCACCTGTGATGCCCTTTTTGCTTTTTCTTCACATGGTGCAAATGTTGAACAAAAATAGCAGCAGAGGATAAGGGAGTAAAGGGACAGGGCTGACAGCAGCAGGGATGGGAAATAATTAATTGTAAGAGAGAAAATAGATATGTAAAAGGGAGAGGTAAGGGAAGAGATGGTGTGAAGAGAAGCACAGGAAATGGTGATTCCCAGTCTGAGAGAAAGCAGCTGTGCAGGTGAGAGCAATCCTGTAGCTGCATCTCCTGCAGGGGGCTGCATGGTGGCCCTCGGTGTTGTGCTGGAAAGGGATCATGAAGTCAGCAACAAGAAGAGGTTGAGTCAGTTAATTTAGACAGTTCTCCTACTGTAGGCATCATCAATTATAGTCATAGTGCTCCAGACAGACACTTAGACAATAATCAAGAGATTATTTTCATTCTTTGTAGCATCTTTTAAGCATTTGAACATGCTCCTAGTTCTCTTAATACTAACTGGTCCAGATAATTTTCTGTTTTCCTTCAGAGCATGTGCTTGCCACACTTCTGATTCTCCTTGTTACATCTGTGTTGCTATGCCATCCCTGACTTTGGCTCCTGTGTTCAACAGATGCCCTGCCAGTACTGGCAAGAGCAAATGGAAATGATGCTGGAGAAACAGTTTTGTGGATACTTTAGTTCTACTCAAATGATATTTTTCTGTACCAGGTGAAATTGTCCTGTAAGACAGTGCTGGAAGCCCTTGTAAGTCAGTCTAGGTGACATTACTCTCCTACTGACAGGCTTGTTAGCCTAAGAAAGAAAGAAGTTAGGTTTGTTTGATATGATAAACCCTTGACAAATTAATGGTGGCTATTAGTCATCATCTAGTATTTGTGTAGGTGCTTGCAAAGTACATTTGCTTGGGTTTTTTTATGCCTCTTGACTGGTGGAGGAGTCAACACAGCACTGGGTGATAGTGGAAGGTGGAAGCACTCAGTTCTCTCTGTTCTGTGTAGTACTCTGCCTGGTGTGTAGTTCCTCAGTCCTATGTCATCTTCCCATCCCCTTTCAAACAGTTCCCAGCACAGGCTGAAATCTTAGATCTCTATCATTGCTATTAATTATGCTCACCATCTTGTCAGAATTGACCTTCCTTGTGAGTTTTGATGCAAAATATATTAAAAATGATCAAAAGCTCCTCTCACTGTGTGCTGACAGCTTTCCTTCTACCTTGCAGCCCCCTGAGACCCAGGCTGACTGAGAGTGCTGGGGCTCTCTCTCCTGCCAGCCACACATTCCCATCCCAGTGCTCCATCTCCTGCAGGAGACATCTCCTGTGTTCTCCATCCTCCTGAGTATGGGGCATGAAACCAACCTGAATTAACAAGCAGCCCAGCCCAAGCCTAGGTGTTCCACCTGCCTGGGTTTGAGGTTCTTTTCCCTTACAGAGGCTTATGTTCACTGTGCCTTGAGTCAGCACCTGTCTTCACAGTTCAACCATTTCCTTCTTTATGGTTAGAATCAAATTTGAAATGGTCTCCTTTGTTCATCCTTACATAGAATACCCCTAGAAGCTACTTGATGATATGGCTTTGGGACACAGGGTAAACTGGGTCCCTATAGTCTTCCCTGATGTTCTCCTTTTTCCTAGTTCCGTATCAGGGCCACCTCTGCTGAGTTCACCTAAAACAGTCCTTCCCTGTCACAGCCTCGGGCTTCCCAAGATTAGCGTCTTGGTGCAAACAAGGGTTGTGATGCCCCGTGCAGAGCTTCCCAGCCCGGGGATGGCAACATTCTTTCCGGTACAGGCTGGGAGATGCGCCTTTGGCCACTCACTGCTGAAACGCCGTGGCGGGGCTGGACAGCGGCAGGGCTGGACAGCGGCGGGACAGCTCCTGCCGTGCCCGGCAAGTCCGGAGCTGTGTGGCGCCAGAAGCGTCACAGCCAGCGAACAGGGTAGCTGGGCTCCCTTCACCCTTTCCTTCCCTTTAGCCCCTGTCGCGGTTCCTGCCGCCGCCGGCGGGCCAGCAGCAGCGGCGGGGGCCGGTCCC